>JAVJIF010007559.1:172500-209679 GCA_038442645.1 Agave tequilana
GGAGTTCTAGTGTGAACTCGTTGTAGGTGTTGCAGCACCGAGTGATCCGGTGAGATCGATTCTAGTGAAAATCCTTCATAGTGTTGAAGGCGGGGACGTAGAGCAAAGGTGCTCGAACCTCGAAACAAATCTCCCCTGTTTGTAATTGCTCTCTTTATCTCTCACTTGTGTTTATATCTTGCATGCTTACATTGCCTTTATCTTTAATATACTTGATATATTTTGTGCTTAAATTGATATATGCTTGGGATTATTTGGTCACACTTGTATTCAACAAAGAGAGCCAAAGCGACACCTCAACTCTTATCTAGAGGAATCTTGAGGAGATAGTCCAGAGCCCTTCACCGGGAATTCGGCTACACTGTTATATTATACTTGGTAGGTTTAGCATAATAGTTTTTAGTTTGCATAAATAGTTTTAATTCCGCATCAATTCATCATTAGATTAGCTAGTCACCTAGTCACCCCTCTCTAGGTGATTTCAATTGGTTTCAGAGCTTGGTGCTCTTGATTTGGTCTAACAACCTAGAGTTAAAAATCCTTATTTTTTAACTAATCACAATATTTGTTTACACACATGGATTTCATGACACCTCCCATGTTTGATATTCTTAATATCCAAACTTGGAAAGTTAAGATGTCCATGTACCTCAAAGCCCTAGGTATTCATGTTTATCTTGCCACCATTAAAGATTCATATAATTTAAATGGCAAACATCTAGAGGCTAATGCAAAAGCCATCCATGCATTAAAGAGTACCCTAAATGATGAATATTTATCTAGGGTTGCTAATTTTGATTGGGCTTTTATAATATGGAACACTATAGTCTCTCTTGACGAACAAAAGCAATATTATGCGGAGAGCGACTCGGATGATGAAAGTGATGCTTCCAAACATATGCTACATGGTCCAAGGGGATAACCCCATTAAGGTAAATTCCGAATCCGAGCTTGATGAGGATGTTGACATGTCTTATGATGAACTTGCTTTATTTTGTCAATAACTTCTTGAAAAATATGATTTACTTAAAAAGGAACATAAAAGATTGAAAAATAAATATGAGTCCATTTCAAAAGAAAAGGATTCTTTTCAAATAAATTTGAAAATATTTCAAAAGAAAATGAAGCTTTGAAAAAGGAGAATATTTCCTTATTTTTTAAATTAAATGATATTTGTGAAGGAAATAATTCTTTGAAAAATAAAATTATTTTGGTGAAAAAAGAAAAGAAAAATAGCTTTGGAAGAAAACAACTCTTTGAAAAGAAAATTTGTTTCAAAAGAAAAAGAAAACATTTCTAAAAAGAAAAATGTTGTTGATTCTCATTCTTGCCATGCTCTTCATCCTACTGTCAATAAAAATGAGATTCAAGTTTTAAAAAATAGAATAAATTGTTTGAGCTCAACTTTGAGCAATTGTGCATTTAGTCATAATAAATTGAAAATCTTATTTCAAAAGAAACAAGCTCCACATGTTCATGCACATCACCCATGGCATACATATGCACAATTTGCACATCATGATCACACTCATGCTCATATGCATACTAGAGTGTACAAATGTACACATTGTGGCTACAAAGGCCATTTAGCAAAATTTTGCTTTGATAAGATAAATCATATTAAGTTTGCTAATAAGAATGTTTGGGTTCCGAATTAATGCTAACCCCCGTTGACCCAAAAGAAAATGGATACCAAAGTCCCCACCTCTTGTATTTGATGTAGGTGTAGGCTCTCACATGACGTGAGAAAATTAGTGCCTTGGAGGTGGATGCATGAGCTAGATGGACATACAATTGATGCATCACTATCACGGAAGTTTGGTGGGAGGACCACCATGGTTTGGAGATATAGAGATGTGCCCTAATGGTTTTGGTAACTATCTCTAACTCCTTATTTGTTTACATGCTTTTAGATTATTGATTTTTAGCATGTTTTTCATGATTGTTATTAAATGTCATGTTATTTAGACTTATGACATCATGTATAGTAATTGAGATACACCCATGTTCATATGGATCCATATTTTGTGTTCTCACTTTAGTTTAGCTATTGTGTATATCATAACCCTAAAACATGTGCATTTACCTTAATAATCATGTTTGTTAATGGTTTTGCACTTCATATTTTGATTACATGTTTAAACGTAAATTTTCATTAAAACTTGTGCATATACTCGTACAACTAGTGAGCCACATTTGATTATTGTATGTTTGTACTTAATTGCTCATTTGTACCTATTAGATGTACTAATATAGCCTAGTTTTGATGATTCGTGCATTTTAACTTGTTTTCCCTATTCTTATGCATGTTTTGCTTCATGTATATTATATTCTTGTCTAAAACTAATAGACATACATGTATACCATTGAGTCTCTTACCTTCATGCAAATTATATTATAGACTCTTTTGTGTTTAGGATATGTATGTATAATTTTAGTTTTGGATAAACATACATATACCTTTGAAGTATGATTTTAATGAAAAATACATTTTTATGCTTTTGATAAAAGATTTCATGTTTATTTTGAGCTCTATTGATCATTTTTCATGAAAATGCTATTTACATGATTCTTGTGCACTCACACTTCATTTGTTTCTCATGACATTATTTTCATGAGAATTTTTGAGCTTTATAGATTTCGAGTGTCAATTCTTATGTTCTTAACATGTTTCATGGGATATATGATTTGGTTTCATGTTTTGAAGGATCTTTAACTAGTTTCTCAAAAATTACTTTAACTAGTTATTTATTCTTCATTTGGTAGTGTTTTCAAAATACAACTATTTTCAAATCTTATTTTTGAAAGCTTCTACGCTTAAAAGGCGGATGGATGGGCGACCATGCCTTGTGAGCCTTATTGAAAATCTTTTTATCATGTACATGAATAGGGTGGATAGATATGAGTTATACACATTTTTTTCATGGAATTCTATTTTTTGTATACTCATATTTGTTTTTATATATGTATGTTTCAAAATCTCAAATAATATCAATTTTAATTGGTATTTTCTTTTTCATACATATATATATGTTTTGATTGTTCTTGATTTACAATATCAGTTACATATTTAAAGCACAAATTATGTTTATGCTAAGCTTGATTTAAAATTAAAAATAAATCGGTATCTTTATAAGCTTATGCATTGTTTCCAATTGGTGTTTCAATTGACATCTTATTTGGTATCAAAATTTACAATAGATTTCAATTGGTATTTCAATCGACATTTTATTTGGTATCAAAATTTACTATATATTTCAATTGTATCAAAAATCTACTTGTGGTATCATAAAATTTTGTTTATTTACAAATAGGTATCTCAAAATTTGTTTTATTGCTTTATGTATTATCAAATTTGTGTTAAAAATGTTTTGATATGTATTGTCTATATGCAAGGGGAGCTTAACATCTCTTCTATACATAGATTCATGTTGAGAGTATCTTGTATTGAGGAGCTAAACATCTCTTCTTTATGTGGTACACGTTTGAAGGGGGGCTTAACATCTCCACTTATGCATTGTATACTATGCTTTATGTGAGTTAGGGTTTTGTCATCCCTTCTTCATGTAATGCATGTATGCAGGGAAGCTAACTTACCGTCTTCCTCTTCATGAATGTATATCGCATATATATCTTTATTGTTGATTTGTTTTTTACCCCTTTGTTGATGATTGACAAAAGGGGGAGAATGATTTTGAGTTTATATATGCATATTTAGAAATTGAGTTTATGCATGTTCTATATTTTATGTTTATACAAAAAGTATGCTTATACAAAGGGGGAGAAGGATTTTGAAAGTTTATACAAAAAGGGGGAGAAGGTTTTTGGGAAGAAGAATTTTTGATTTATGCATGTTTCTCTCACCTTGTTTATGCATATATATTTGTTTAGTTTTATGCACTTCATTGAATATCTATTTGTTTATTGTTATGCATGAGTTAAGGGGGAGCTTCTATGAAGCTTATTTTTAATACATATATATATAACTCCATGAGTTTTGTCATCATCAAAAAGGGGGAGATTGTTAGCCCGAAGGCCCATTGCTCTGTTTTGATGATGATTAACTCATGTAGTTATAGTACTAATGATCTTGTGTTTAATTAGTCTCAAATATTTGATCAAGATCTTAGTTGATTTTTAGATTCAACAAAGGATTTAAAGTCAAGTTTTGGAGCTAGCACATGTTGATTCAAGAGCTCGCTCATCAAGATTGCATCAAGTACTCAAGAGGAGTCTAGCTCATTGGATCAAGATTTGAACCAAGTCAAAAGGAGAAGAAAATTTTCAAAGAGAATATTTCCAAGAAGTCTTGTGTCATGTTTGTAAGTGTCAAAATTTTGTTTTTAGATAAAATATAAAGACTAGATTAGTTGGTGGATTGCTCAAGTTCATACACACTCACACACAAGATTTATATGTGTTTTCATAAAAAAGTTTTCGTTTTGAAAAATATAAGTTTGGTTTTTAAGCTTCAAAATATACATGTGTTTTATCAAAACTTATTTTATAACTTATTGTCAAAAACATAGATATTTCATCATATATGTGTGGTGGATCATATCCACACACTAAGCTTCAAAAGTGTTTAGAATATCTTGTTTTTATATTTGGAAAAGTTTTAAAAAAATCGTTTTTGAAACATACAGGATTTTGTTTAAGGTAAAACTTCTATATTACAAAAATAGTTCAAAATGTTTGTAATATGTTTTGATTTTTAATCAAACATGTTTGTATATCAAAGTATATCAATGAACTTATTTTTGTAGAATTTATGGGATTTTATTGAAGATAAAAGACCAAATTTTAATCCTTAAAAACTTGTGTTCTGGCCTTCTGCCGGTCGACCGCACGGTCAACCTAGGGCGGTCAACCGATGTGCACAAACGTGCACAGCTCTGTTTGGCTGGAGGGCTGGTCGACCGACCCGGTCGACCGCTAGAGAGTTCTGCTCTCTGAATCTGGCCCCGGTCGACCAAGCGGTCGACCGGCAGAGAGCTTCTGCTCTCTGTATTCAGGCCTCGGTTGACCGACCGGTTGACCGATGGCACAACGGTCAGAAATCTGATCGTTGGCCGGTCGACCGACAGTAGAAAGTTCTGCTGAATTGTCCCCAACGGCTAGTTTTTGGAGCCTATTTATATGAGGCTGTTTTCAACAAGATTTGAAGTGAGTTTTCAAGCTAGTTTTTCCTGCCTTTCTAAGTATTTATCTCCACTTGTTTTAGAGCCAAATACTTCTATATCAAAATGAGAGTTTTTCAAGAGTGTTTTAAAAAGGAGATTTCTTGAATTTTTCACCACAAATTCTATCCAAGTTTTTCTCACACATACTTGAGCTATCCATTGCTACATCAATCCTATAGGGATCTTTGTTGTGAGAGAGTTTTAGGTGATCAAAGTGTTGAGATCACCAAAGTGTTTCATCTTTATATTTGAGGAGGCAAACTTGCGGGTTCGTGTTGTTTCGAGTTCTTGTAGGAGCTCGGTGTGGAGGTTCGACCTCGGCAAGCTAGTGTGCTTGTGTGTGTAGTTCTTGCGGGAATAAGAGAGGGACTAATGAGTCCAAGGAGTTCTAGTGTGAACTCGTTGTAGGTGTTGCAGCACCGAGTGATCCGGTGGGATCGATTCTAGTGAAAATCCTTCATAGTGTTGAAGGCGGGGACGTAGAGTAAGGGTGCTTGAACCTCGAAACAAATCTCCCGTGTTTGCGATTGCTCCTCTATCTCTCACTTGTGTTTATATCTTGCATGCTTACATTGCCTTTATCTTTATATACTTGATATATCTTGTACTTAAATTGATATATGCTTAGGATTGTTTGGTCACACTTGTATTCAACCAAGAGAGCCAAAGCGGCACCTCAACTCTTAACTAGAGGAATCTTAAGGAGATAGTCCAGAGCCCTTCACCAGGAATTCGGCTACACTGTTGTGTTATACTTGGTGTGTTTAGCATAATAGTTTTTAGTTTGCATAAATAGTTTTAATTCCGCATTAATTCATCACTAGATTAGCTAGTCACTTATTCACCGCCCCTCTAGGTGATTTCATATGCTACTTTGGACGGCATGCAATATAATGGGGTAGTTAATCAGATCGGTACCTAGAGCATTTGCTCATGTAATTTTTATGAAGAACGTATCATACACTTACATGATATAGACAAGTACATATTTATCTGAAGACATGAAAAACTATGGAATATGATAAAAGAAGTGTGTCGTTTAGTATCTAAAAAGCAAGCCATTAATTGAAACTTGTTCAAAATATAGAAAACAACTGCTTTAATTAAAAATTAAAAGAAAAACATGATCATAATTCTCATTAAATTAAGTCATCAAGTCCAAATACAAGCATTAGGCAATAATGTAATTCTCATAGACTGCAGTAAATCTACTAACGAAAAAGATATTTGAGCAAAATAGACCAAAATAGCTCATAGGATCAATTGGTCATTATGTGCTTCCTTTAGCTCTTGGGTCACTAGTTTTGGCGTTCGAATTGCCATCAGAAATGCATCATGAAACAAATCTGAACAAGATAATTGATCGAAATTCAAGGGGGCGGTGTGAGTGTATCAATGCTTCAGTTTTACAAAATAATAGGCCCCAATCAAACTATTTTCCTTTCTAGCCAAAATAATAGGCCTTACACAAAGACAATACAAAGATAACCATTTTCTTGTGAGAACTTGAGTGCATCCATCCAGCTAACAATAACCAGACACATGAACTCATGCATACATAAAAATGTGTATGGGGAAATATTAAAGATTATAAACAACATGCATATACAGATACATCTATGGCACATCTCCATCATCTGACAAATCAGGTGCTGGACCCCCCCCCCCCCGAGAGAGAGAGAGAGAGAGAGAGAGAGAGAGAGAGAGAGAGAGAGAGAGAGAGAGGCCAACAACAACAGCTAATGCGACAGACAACTATCCCTTGGAAACTTCTGTATGCAGTTCTAGAGAAGTTCAGAGATGAAATTCCAAGAAGAACGCACCAGATTCATCTGTTTAGGCTTAAGTGCTTATATGATGTGAAACAAAAGAGGAGAGTTTATGAATTTTGAACAAAGATTAGAGATGAAAAAAATAGCTAATGATTCCCTAATGAATAAATGAAAAGGCATTTCACCTTCTCAGATCTCACGCCGCTTCACGCCGCACGCTCCTTGATCTTTGACCTCACGCCGCTTCATATAGCACGCTCGATTTTAACTTCACAGTTAGAGTTTCACACCCTGGCCATGGGCGGCACGCCTCTAAGGGGAAAAAACCCCTAAAATATTTTTTTCTCAAAATTTTGATCTATTTTTATTGAAAGCAATGTAGCCTTTAAATAAGCTTACAACTACATACTTTTTTCCACATGCCCGATGTTGGCTAAAATAAAACACAATACTAAAAATAAAAACAAGGCTACTAATAAAATAAAAGAAAATACAGACTCTGACTCAAAAACAAAATAAAGCTGACTCATGTCCCCATCATTCTCGCCGGGTGGGAAGAACTCAACTCGTTGAGTATACATGAGGCGATAGTGGTTCGACACTGGATTTGGATCTGAAGCTGCTGTTGATCTTGCTGGAGATATTGGTGCAGATGTGGTTGTTGGAGATGCTGCTAGAGAGGTTGCTAACATCTTTGGTTGTTGAGAAGGTTATTGTGGAGGAGATTGTTAAGATTTTTGATTGTAGAGGAGATTGTTATGGAGGAATTGTATGTTGGTCCCGATATGATGCCAAATGTGGATCTAATATACGAAGTCAACACTCACAAGAATATTAGTATAAAAGAAATAAATATACTTGCAAATAAAGAAAAACAAATCATAGAAAAGTTAACAATCGCAAACACGTGTGATTTATCCTGGTTCGGTCCTCGTAACCTACATCCAGTCCCCAAGCCTCCCACTTGAGATTTTCCTTTATCCTTGACTTTGTACACCCAAAATCAACACCTTGCACACCACTTGACAAATCTCCTTTGCCAAATGTGTACAACTTCTCTTACAACCAAGAGAACAAAACACCTTGTATAACTTCTCTTCTACACCAAGAAGACGCTCTTGTACAATGATTTCTTTGAGTGATTACAACCTTTCCTATAAGCCTTGATTCAGTATGTGATCGTGGACAAGGGCTAGTATAGGAGAACTTTCAGAGATCTTCACAAAAGAGTAGGAATTGGTGAAGAACTGGAAGTGGGAACAGTTTTCAGGAAACCAGAATATTTTCCGGATTTTTGGTCAGAAAACTGAAGATTTGAATTAGTATATTTGCCTAAGATTAACAACCCTATTTATAGGCACTCTAAGGTTAGTTAGGGTAGTTATTAGGTCCATTTTGAACATTCAAACATTGGATAACGTTGTAGAAAATACCAGAATACAGAAACTGTCCAACAGTCAGAAACTGCCTATAGTCGACTTGAGATATGGGTTAGTCGACTAGGATAGGCAAAATTCTCAAGGTTAGTCGACTAGAGACAAGACCAAGTCGACTAGGTCAAGTTAAATTCAAATGACAAGTTTCTGAAAAACTGAACCAAGTCGACCACAACTAACTTATAAGTCGACTAGGCCAGGGATTAGTCGACTAGGGGAAAGGGTCAAGTCGACTACAAAAGTCTATTAGTCGACTAGGTTTTCTGTTAAGTCGACTATAGAGACAAACAGAGAGTTGGGAATCTTTGGGACAAAAGACTAGTCGACTAGGGAATTGGTCAAGTCGACTACACCATGTATTAGTCGACTATCATAGGCTATAAGTCGACTAATATACTAAGATATGTGTGTGCATCAAGGCTTTTAACATGCTATTTAATCATTACAAAACATATCATTAGTAACTCTCTTTGGGAAGTTTTGATCATGAAGAACTCTTGAATAGGCTTGTGGTAGAGCTCCAAATGACATAGCATCACAAATGTCTCATCAAAAGCAAGTTCCAACATTCTCCCCCTTTTTGATGATGACACTTTGTGTGCACAAATGCTCCCCCCTGCAGAAAATAAGTTATATTTTCTCCCCCTGCAAAAAATGGGTTATAACAGATATAGAAACACTTTGTTCTCCCCCTGCAACAAATATATCATAAAATGTATATATATATATGAAGTATTGTTCTCATCAACTTCTTATATGGTACCTGAAAGATAAAACGTTAGATGGTACCAATCATAAGAGAAAACATTAACCTTTAGGAGACCAAACCCAATTTGAATTTGGTTTCCATCTGTTAGTATACACATAATTGCATAAATTACATATATCATGTATGTATGATGCAATATAAGTATTTTTATCAATAATGCTTAAATTTTTAGGAATCCATATAAACTTATTCTTAATTCTTTTTGAACTATTATTAGACTTTCCTTTCACAAAAGAATTATATGGATTACTAACATATGAAGATTTTTCAATAAATCCAAGACCATAATGATTATGTGACAACTTTTGATATGATAACAAATCATTCAATTTTTCTTTTCCTTGATTAAACTTAGTCACATTTTTCAAAATCTCTTCATATTTCATTTTGAAAACTGACATGTCTTTATCTAATACAGATATTCTTTCATTTAAAGACACAGTTTCCTTTTTAAGCAACATATTTTCTTTTATAAATTTCTCATTATCCTTTTTCAATGATATTACTTTTTTAAGATCATCTTTTTGAGAATTTATAGAAAAAACTTGTGAAACATAACATGAATTTTCTTTGAAAAGTTTTTCATTTTCCTTTGATAAAACTTTATTTTTCATTTTTTCATTCTTTAGATCATTGAATAATTCATGGAATGCATCTAAAAGTTCAGTATATTGTACCTCATCTTCTTCTAGTGCCATGTAACAGATGTTGACATGTTCAGTGGTTTCTTCTTCGTCAGAAGAAGAGGAATCACTGTTTTCCCATGATGCTTGGTAGTTTTTTTCTTTCTGAACTTTTTGCTCTTGAATTTACCTTTATTTTTAAGCAAAGGGCAATCCTTCTTCATATGACCTGTTTTATTGCAATTAAAACATTTGAATTTACCTTACTTTAAGAATCTTCTGAATTTTCTTGAAAGCATTGCCATCTCCTCTTCATCGTCATCTGAATTGTCCGTGTCTGAGGATGCATAGAAGGCAAGTTCTTTCTTCTTTGAGCGAGGTTGTTGCTCATCCTTCTTTCTTTCTTCAAGTTGCACTTCATATACCATTAGATTACCAATAAGGTTTTCTAATGACATTGTTGAGAGATCATTCGCTTCTTCAATTGTGGTTGTCTTCTTCTCCCAATCTGATGTGAGTGCACGAAGGATCTTGCGAACTTTTTCGACTTGAGTGTATTCCTTTCCAAGGGATGCTAAGGAATTGGTAATGTCGGTGAATCTTGTGACCATTTCTGAGATGGTTTCATTCTCCATTTTGAATAATTCAAACCTGTGGACAAGAACAGAAACCTTAGATTCTTTAACTTTATTTGTGCTTTCGTGTGTTACCTGAAGAGTGCCATATTTGATTTGCAGAAGTGGCTGTTGACACACGATTGAACTCTTCTTTGGTTAAGGCACAAAACAAGGCATTCATCGCTTTGGCGTCAAGGTTCGCATTCCTCTTTTGATCATCACTCCAAGCGTTGTAGTGAGTAGCCGGTTTGGTGTACGGTGCTTCTACGATATTCCAAAGTTCGAGTTGAGCGATTGCAAGTAGATCTTCATTCTACACTTCCAATAGTTGTAGTTGGATCCGTCAAATAGCGGTGGACGTTGTGTAGAATGTCCTTCTTTGAATTGTGACGAAGGGAACTCCATTGCCATCCTTGTAGATTGTTGACTGGGTATGCAAGGCTCTGATACCAAATGTTGGTCCTGCTCTGATACCAAATGTTGGTCCCGATATGATGCCAAATGTGGATCTAATATACGAAGTCAACACTCACAAGAATATTAGTATAAAGGAAATAAATATACTTGCAAATAAAGAAAAACAAATCACAGAAAAGTTAACAATCGCAAACACGTGTGATTTATCCTGATTCGGTCCTCGTGACCTACATCCAGTGCCCAAGCCTCCCGCTTGAGATTTTCCTTTATCCTTGACTTTGTACACCCAAAATCAACACCTTGCACACCACTTGACAAATCCCCTTTGCCAAATGTGTACAACTTCTCTTACAACCAAGAGAACAAAACACCTTGTACAACTTCTCTTCTACACCAAGAAGACGCTCTTGTACAATGATTTCTTTGAGTGATTACAACCTTTCCTATAAGCCTTGATTCAGTATGTGATCGTGGACAAGGGCTAGTATAGGAGAACTTTCAGAGATCTTCACAAAAGAGTAGGAATTGGTAAAGAACTGGAAGTGGGAACAGTTTTCAGGAAACCAGAATATTTTCAGGATTTTTGGTCAGAAAACTGAAGATTTGAATTGGTATATTTGCCTAAGATTAACAACCCTATTTATAGATGCACTCTAGAGTTAGTTAGGGTAGTTATTAGGTCCATTTTGAACATTCAAACGTTGGATAACGTTGTAGAAAATACCAGAATACAGAAACTGTCCAACAGTCAGAAACTGCATATAGTCGACTTGAGATATGGGTTAGTCGACTAGGGTAGGCAAAATTCTCAAGGTTAGTCGACTAGAGACAAGACCAAGTCGACTAGGTCAAGTTAAATTCAAATGACAAGTTTCTGAAAAACTGAACCAAGTCGACCATAACTAACTTATAAGTCGACTAGGCCAGGTATTAGTCGACTAGGGGAAAGGGTCAAGTCGACTACAAAAGTCTATTAGTCGATAAGGTTTTCTGTTAAGTCGACTATAGAGACAAACAGAGAGTTGGGATCTTTTGGGACAAAAGACTAGTCGACTAGGGAATTGGTCAAGTCGACTACACCATGTATTAGTCGACTATCATAGGCTATAAGTCGACTAATATACTAAGATATGTGTGTGTGCATCAAGGCTTTTAACATGCTATTTAATCATTACAAAACATATCATTAGTAACTCTCTTTGGGAAGCCTTGATCATGAAGAACTCTTGAATAGGCTTGTGGTAGAGCTTCAAATGACATAGCATCACAAATGTCTCATCAAAAGCAAGTTCCAACATTGTAGAGATCTTTGGCTGTTGCGAGGTTGTTGTGGAGGAGATTGTTGAAATATTTGGCTATTGAGGAGGTTGTTATGGCTGGAGTTAATTTTTGTGGCTAAGAGGGAGATAAAAGAGGTTAGAATTTGAATTTTTTTTGAAATTTTGATAAAATAGATGAAAAAGAAAGTGAATGAAGTAATAATTTGCACTGGCTCCTCATCGGGATTACCAATTCATTTCAACACTCACAATAAATGGTTCAAACAAAATTGTACCGATTTCACGCCGGGAATCTTTTCACAAGAAAGTCGTATTACAATTTAATTTTCATCACTCATTACTTTTTCCTAACCATGCTCTGATACCAAATTGATGTGAAACAAAAGAGGAGTGTTTATGAATTTTGAAAAAAGATTAGAGATGAAAGAAATAGCTAATGATTACCTAATAGATGAATGAAAAGGCCTTTCACCTTCTCGGATCTCAGGTAGCACGCTCCTTGATCTTGATCTCACGCCGCTTCACGCCGCACGCTCGATTTTAACTTCACAGTTAGAGTTTCACACCCTGGCCATAGGCGACACGTCCCTAAGGGGAAAAAACCCCAAAATATTTTTTTTCTCAAAGTTCTGGTCTATTTTTATTGAAAACAATGTAGCCTTTAAATAAGCTTACAACTATAGACTTTTTTCCACATGCCCGGTGTGAGACTAAAATAAAACACAATACTAAAAATAAAGACAAGCCTACTAATAAAATAAAAGAAAATATAGACTCAAACTCAAAAATAAAAGAAAGCTGACTCATGTCCCCATCATTATATTGGGATACCAAGATCGGACAAGACCTCTAGAATACCTGTCAGTAAATCTCTGGAAGCTGTACAGAGCTAGTAACTCCAGCGAAGAACACAAGGAACCAACGACTTGTAGAGCCTCATCAGTAACATTTATGCATTGTAGCTTTAAGGCCTTCAATGATGGACAACTTTTAGCAACAGAAATTATCCCTTCATTCCTGAAAAATTCCGAGTCAAGAGACAAGGTTTCAAGGCGTGTGCAGTGAGATGCCACAGCAATAAGTGACCTATCAGTTATCCATGCACAAGCTGCTATTCCCAGAGACTTCAGTGACTTTCCACAGAGTTGGGCAAAGTCAACCACACCTGGGTCTGTCAATCCTTCACAAAATCGCAAGTTTAAATCTTCAAGTTGCTTACAGCACTGCCCTACTGCAGTAAGACCCTGATCTCCAATATAAGAGCCCTGCATATGTTAAGATATTACTTTTTAAGTGGAGAAACTATCATAAATAATGCAAAATAATATGTTCATATAAAGTAAAGTGATAATCACAGAGAAAAGAATTAAGAATGCTGATCAAGAATCATGAAATAATATGAAAGAGAAACATCAAATTTTTCAGGGTATCAGTCTTCGTCAGATACTAATACCTCAGAAGTCAGAACAGTATATGAACCCACCAATGTCCTGATTATTTGAGTTGATGCATAACCACATAAACTAATAATATAAAAAGAACAGAGACAGCACACCACAGCACACCACATCAGTATCTTAATCTTCACAATCACCCACAAAAATGACCACTCACTCACCACTCATTCATATGAATGAGTTTGTTATTCTCATTTGAAAGCATCCTGGCAGTTTATTGATGGATGCATGATCAGCACTTCAAAATTCATGCCCCTCTGTGAAACTGCCACTGTGGGCAAGTTAAATCACAGAAGTATATAATTCCACAAACGGAATCCTTTTAATTGCAATGTTTCTCGGTAGTTTCATGAAATATCATAGACTCCGTCATTGTGCTGGGTCTTCCCAACAGTAGTAGAATTTAGGGCTATCCTTTATCTTCAAGTAATCTGCTACTTTCACCAATCATTCACCATGGTTTCTGTAGACAAGCAGTCTCCTATCAGGCACCAGTAGATCACTTTCCTCTCAAGGAGTTTATTCTATTTAAGGCAACATCTAGGTCATGTGGCATAAACATTTATTATTACAATATGTGGAGAGGTTTTACTCATAAAATGGTTGTGAGATTGGATAAGGATGGTTCATATCTATCATCTTCATGGACGTTCTCATTGAGTGAGAGGGAACCATCCTAGAAATGGATCAATAATTACAGATTATGCACCAAAACACTTTTATTTATTGGAAATGATCATACAAACAAGCAACATTAAGCCCTGATCCTATGCATGTAGAGATACTATCTTGAGTAAGCATAATAGTTATTAAAAAAAAAGAAGAAAACAAAAAAGACGACAGCATCGTAATTAGCTATGATGAGATATCCGATGCCATAGGACAAAATTTCCTTCAACGCTGTTTTGAAAACCCCAACTTCCCAGCCTTCAAAGAAGGATCCATGTCATTTATGATATCCCCTTTGAAAATTTTAATTATGATTTATAGATGTGGACACGTGTCATATTCCAAGACAACATGGGTAATGGAGATCAAAATTCACTAAAGTTGGCAGGAGGACATGACTACTATTTGTGTATTTTTCTAAAGATGTGTATTTTTAACATATGTACCTTGTTGTGTTCTATTGTACATGAAAGAACCTTTGAGTTGAATGATCGATAAAACAATTATTTTTTGCCCAAGGTGGGAGTAACACACTTCATTATAGACATATTCTTTAGGTCAATGTTAAAGTCCAGAAGAGTTTATAGGCATCGCCACATGTCTGTGTCTGACTTGTTAGCATGTCAATTTTTGGTGAAAGCAGGGGCCTACCATAGATCTCGACCCACAAATCTAGGAGTTTGATTGGTTTGAGAACTATTCATTTACAATTGCTTGATGCATTGGTAAGAGGTACAATTGGTTTTCATGCATGTACATTTTAGGGAAAAAGAGTATAATGAACAACAAGGATCATCCACTGTGGGTAGAGAATAGGAAATCTAAACTATCATAGGACAAAATTTCATTCTATGGGAGCACACCATGTGTTTGTGCATGCACATGAACATAAGTGGCATTATTTATACAAAGAACATAGTCAAATGTGCAAGTTTACAAGCAAATGAAAATTACCATATTTTTCATGTCAAACTAATCAAGTTGAAACAGCTAATCGAACAAATCTTAATAGTTAAAAACTCTTCAGCATCAAAACCAATTGGGATCACTTAAAAAAGTAATATTCCAGAAACAGCTAAAAATGATTTAATCTAAGATTGATTATGACTTTACTAAACTATCTAAAGATGCTTTAAATTTTAAGAAATGTTGATTTCTGGTGTAAAAGAATGATGGAAATAGAGAATCATCATTGTCACAACATAAGCAACAAACTAGTTACCTGCATGTCCAAGGATTTGAGAGATCTGCAGTTCTCAGCAATGCTTTTCAACCCAAAAGATGTTATGTTTGAACACCATATCAAACTTAACTTTTCGAGTCCCTTGCACCCATTGGCAAGAGAATACAATCCAGTATCACTCAGACAGAAGTTCTCTAATTCACTTTCAGACTCACTGTTCTCTGTCACATGATTACGTTCAGAAGAAGAGCGAGCTCGTCTCTTTCTCTGCATGATGCCAACCACTAAGTTAGTATATAGCTCCAGGTCAAAATATCAACAAAAGATGATAATGTAAATCCATCCTCAAAAGGGAAAATTGGAAATATAACCAATATAATAGAACAGGTAATTATATCATCACCCTAACCCAAGTGAATCTCCAGAGTATACTCAAACTTAGAAAGTCCTGACCCAAAGTTGGCTAAGTAATCAATGACTTCAAGCCTCCACGTGCCAAATTCTCATCCAAGCAACATACAGCAAAAAGATTAGCTAGAAGCCTAGAACAAGACCTTCAGCAAACCAGACACATCAAAAGCGTGGATGGGTAGTGTAAAAGAGACCGAATTTATTGGATTGCACTTGGACCCACAAAGACAAGGAGCAACCCTCAAACTACCCCCAGGTTAGGAAAGGTCCTGGATGAAGGCAAATGAGAAGATCCCAGGTCAAGAACAGGCTCAGAAGAATTTAATGAGAAAAAAATGTGAAAACGTAGGAAAAAATACTTTCTAATAGTCAATTGTAATAGTCCTTGACTCAACTTTTCCCTCAAAAAATTGTCAATTGCAATATCAAATGTAGCTGTGTTGAGAAGGGATGACAATTCTCCCCTTAAGAGGAGAAGGTATCTGCTCCTCCCACTTCTATACCACAGGAAACCAAAGAAAATGCATCACTCATGGAGCAAAATATATTTTTGTGAAGTTCCCTGGGGACTTAGCATGATGGCAAGTCCATTCTTTCTATTTTACGTTATCTCCATATATTCTCCTTCAATCTTTATCCTCCCTCACTCTTCTTACTTCTTCCACACCCCATTGATCACTTATATTCCTCGATATCTTTTTCCCCTCTGAGTGTTGATTCCTACTTCCTTTTTCATACTCATTCATTTTCCTCTCTTGCTTTTGTTCATCAGCATCGTTTGTCCTCTCACAATCATTTGTCCCCTCTTTCTCACTTGGTGGATATTTCCCATCGCGAGCGATAGGACGGTCGATCTACACCACAAGCGAGAGCTGAGAAATGAGGGATATGTAAGAGAAAATAATGCACAACATAGAAAAGAAAGAGACAAGATTTTACGTGAAAACCTAATTCAGGAAAAAATCACGGAAAGGATGAGAAGAATCCACTATAATCAACTGGTTACACGATTTACAGAGATTGTATACCAGAATCTTAGTGCTGGGACTTTTTATAATAAAAGGAAAAAAGAGTCCTCCTTGGAAGAGAATATCCATTTATACGTAATCTAATCTGCGTGCATGAAGGCAGATAGCACGATCGTGATACACATAACCGCATGATCTGCACGTGTAGATTTGTTGCAACGACCATGATATTTGACACTTGATTGTTGGGATTGTATGCAGAGAATCCCGCCACTGTCCATAACTGTCGAGGCTAAAAGCGTTTCACATTATGAACATGGAGGAAGATCAGACTGTGTAGCTGAAGGCAGGGATCAGGGATGATCTGTTGTCATGACGTAACTGACGGCGAAGATCAAAGATGATCAGTTCTCGTGATTGTCTTGTGCGGAGCTGAAGTCTTCGAAATAGAGAGGGCTCCGGGACGATTGAGAGTATCGGAGCTGTAGGGATGAAAGCATCTTCGGAGAGAAGAACGACTTCTGGAATGGCTCTAGAGTGACGGAGGCTCTTGGTAGCCAGAACACGTCATTATCCTGTGAGTGTCAAATTTTGACCACTACAGATCCCCCCTCTTCCGCTTGTCGGAACCTGCGAAGAGAAGTCGGGAGAGCGGAGTTGGTGAGATTTCATTAGCGCCCCAAGCTCATCTTGATACTCATGGGCAGGGGAAGATTTAGAGCATTAATGTGGATTCTTCTGAATTGGCTTGGAGATCTAGTTGGCTGACAGTTGACGCGTTGATCAATTCGGTTCTTTGAAATTTGAAACTGGCGTCCTTTCAGATCCTGGTGCCATGATGACAAAGCTCATGGGAGAGCATAGGTTGATATCATACCTTTTCGGTTGATCGAAGATCTCAAGATGTAACCGATTTTTCGGGGATTGAGAATTTTGAACTGGAGGTTTAATTCCTCTTCCATTAATAAATAGGTTGGATTCTTCGAATGGAAGTAGCCTCTCCTATGAGAAATTTATCTCTGAATTCCTTCTCTGTTCCCTTGCCAAGTCGCCATGCATCCTTTTGTCCTCTTCATCAGATGGAGAAAGGAAAGATGGAGAGAATGAAGGCTGAGTCCCGGATGTTTGGGAGCCTAATTGACGCAATATGCCAGTCATTGATGAGCCTGTCACAATATGTCAGCCGTTGTGCCAGGGCTCCGCCCCCGGGGGCTGTTGCTTGGTGGCAAGCTTCATTTGGAGCTGATGATTTGGTTTCAAATCGCCCATTTTTTAGGGGGTGGGGATCATTCTAAAGAATTTGACCCTCCCTTCATATAAGGCGTACGAGGAAGAGAGGGAGCTCGTCGATCGGGTGTGCTGGCGAATTGCTTCTCATCCCGGAGCCTGATCCTCTCTTCAGAGCACCAAACTGAAGAAATGTTGTTTTCTTCTTCTGGGGTACTTTGTCAAAGTCCATCTGGTCGAACGTCGATGCCTTGCTTTTGAAGGGCTTCTTGGGGATCGTTGCGATGAGCGATGCTGGTCTGGCTGCCTTGAAGGCGTGTGAGCTATTGTCAAGGCTTATGCCGCTTGCTCGGGAGCCATGGCGGTTGGCTGCTTCGGGAGATCTCCTCCGACAAACAAATATATATTCTTGTATCGGGGGTCTGGCCATGGTCGCGAAATAAGTTTTTTGGATCTCCTGTATCTCTTTTTCAAAAGGGTAAACACAGGGATATAAATGATTTCATGTATTCTATTTACCAGATGTAACAACATAATGAAACTTAATGAAATGTAATTACATGTATTCCATAATAGAAATGACTAAGTCATGTTTAGATCTTACATGGTTTGTATTGTGGAATGATTATACCCATTTGGAGGACTGATTTTCGGATGGCAAAAATGTGATGTGTCTGTGTTGTCGTCTCTGATGGTATCTCCATCTCTGAGCGTAGAGACATTGATCTCAGAGTGAAGTGAAGAGTCGCGAAGGTAGACTGAGCCGTTTGGTTGGTTGCCCTACTGGGAAGGGCGAGCCAAGGGGAGCCTGAAGGCTGATGTTGGTGCTATCATTCTCAAGTAGGGTTTTCCTCCTCAGAACACGAGCATAGGATTCCGAATGAATGGAGCCTTCAGCTACGAAGCTGGGCAGGTTGCTTAATTGGGGATGAGCCTTCCGATGGGCAGTTGCCTAATTAAGGATAAGCCTTAGGAACCCAGAGTTAGTTATCTGTACTATGATTCTCAAGTGGGGGCTTCCCTTCTCGGAACACAGACAAACTGGCAGTAGCCCAATCGGGGATAAACCTTCCGAACGGCAATTGCTCGATTGGGGATGAGCCTGGTAGTTGCCCAATTGGGGATGGATCTTCTGGACAATAGTTGCCCACTGGGGCTGTCCAACTAGAGATAAGCCCTAATGGTGACAGTTGCCTGACTGGAGATGAGCCTTCCAGGAGCAGTTGCCCAATCAGGGATGACCCAGAGAGTATCCAGAGTCAGATGCTTGTGTAATCGTTTTCTAGGGGCTTCCCTCCTCGGAACACACAAATGGGGTTCTCAGAGTGAAGGAAGCCATCAGTTACGGAGTTGGACTGACAGTTACCTGTTTAGGGAGGAGCCAGGGAGTTTCTGGAGATGAGTGCTTGTACTATCATTCTCGAGTGGGGGCTTCCTCCTTTGAACACGTAAGTGAAGGTCTCCAAGAAAAGGTGCTCGTGTGTAAGCCGCATGGGGGCTGGTAAGCGGATTAGCAGATTCTGCGAAGCATGTAAGAAGCCAGGAGTCGAATATTGATGTTGTAAATCTCGAGTGGGGGAATCCCTCCTCGAACATGCAACCACAGTACCCTGAAGAGAAGAGCACGCAGGCTGATCGAATGAGGGTCGATGAGCAAGTTCCACGGATCATGAGAAGGATATAGGAAAACCATTAGGAGTCGGAATGTATTTTATTAAATGATTTCAATAAAAAATACATGAAATTAAAATGAGATACATGGAGTATTATCCATTAGAGGAACTTCCCTGATTTTTAATTGTAGGGTTGGTGTTAATCAATCACTAAGTACTGAGTCACCATGTGATGTGGTCGAGGCGGGGACGGGGTCTCCTCTTGTCTTTTGTCTCGAAAGAAGCTCTGGTAGTGATGACGTGTTCCCGAAGATATCCTTAGTGGACAAGATCTTCGAGACTTGCGGAGGGACCGGCATTGGGAAGTCTGGCGTCCCTTATAGTCATGAAAGGAGCAGTAGCCTTTCACTCCGAGATGAGCAAGATCGCGTAGCTACGCTTTCGGACGCTTCACCCAGGGTTGACCTTTGATGAGACGTCCTGGATCGGGCGCTTTAGCGGAGTGAAATTGTCGTCCACCCAGTAAGTTCGGAGTAGACTCTGTTGGCAGTCCAGAAATAGTTCCTTCCACGCCCGCGACCCTAGCTGTCAACAGAGGGGTCTCACTATTGTGGCTTTGGTTTTGCTCTGTCATCATCGCGATTGAAAGATTAGTTGGCGGAGCCTTCCATCGCTTTCTTCAACTGAATGTACGGCTGGGCGCGGTACAAGACCTCGCTCCAACGGGTGATATACTTCACCAAATGCTTGTACAACAAGTGGGTGACCCATAGCCCGCCGATGAACACGAGAGCGAAGGCGTCCTCACTGTAGTTGTATACTTTGACTAGCTGATTCTTGAAGTAACCAATGTACATCTTGAAACTGTCAAAGGGACTCATCTTGATGGAGAAGAGATGATTGTTCTGCTTGACTCATGACTGTAGGAGTATTAGGAAAGGAACAACCTGGTGAGATCCTCCGTCCTCGAAGCCGCAGATTAATCTAGGCGGAAGAGAGTAGAATCAATCGGAACTTACTCCCTTCAAGATGGAGGGAAAGATCCGGCACAAGATGGAGTCATTTCTGAAATGGATCTTGTCCTGATACTAGCGGAGGTACTAGACCGGGTCACTCTGTCCGGAGTAGCAATCAAAAGTAGGAATCGTAAACTTCTTGAAAATTCATATTCCAACATAACCTCGGAGAAAGGGGAGTTGGTTGCATCGGTGATGATGGCTCTGAGTCTGTCATGATAAGGTATTATTGCTTCTTCAACTCGCTTCTGCACAAGCTTGTCGAGATCTTGGATACAGATGAACTCTATCTTTCTCCGAGAGTGATCGTGCTGATATTTCGTGCAGGAATGAGATGAACTTGAGCCGCCAACGGATCATTCAGAAGGAGTAGGGGTAGCTATTCTGAGACGCCTACGGCTTTGAGAGTGCTCGCCGCTTGAGGCCTCCATAGTAATGAACCTTTCTGGCAATGGAGGCGACCCTTGCATGTTTTGGAAGGTCGTGATCTGGGTGAGGAGTTAATCGTTTAGACGTTCATCTCTTTTCATTCACCGGCCGCGTTTTCTCAATCATACGCCGCTTGCTTTCGCTCGTAATCAAATAGGGCCTGCTTCGCCATCTCCTCCTTCATGTCAACGAACATTTGAACTAATTGGCTTTCGTACGTTAATGACGAGTGCATGTCTCCAGCTGCCACCTGTGAAAGTGCGGAGACAGTCTCTTCCATGATAGGGGAGAGGTCAAGGCTACTTGGGGGGATGATGCCCCCACAGTGGCAATGAATTTGCCTTTGGAGGTGGTCCCTTCGTCGATGGTCAGGCGGTTGCTTTTTAGGGCCACGACTCATTGGAGACTTTTTTGAGAATGAGCTTGGTAGGGGAGAAATTTGAAATCTGAGAATTGGGACTCAGCTCCCCATGAAAGCGCTAATTTGTGGTAGAGATTTTCTGCAGCGAGTAATCGGACGGTCGATCCATACCACAAGCGCGAGTAAGAAAATGGGGGGTATGTAAGAGAAAATAATGCATAATACGTAAAAAGAGAGACAAGATTTTATGTGAAAACTCAATTTGGGAAAAAACCACAGAGATGAGGAAAAAATCCATTATAATCTACTGGTTACAGAATTTACGAAGATTGTATGCCAAAGTCTTAGTGCAGGGCTTTTTTCTTGTAAAAAGAAAAAAAGAGTCCCTTCTCACTAGAGGAGAAGGTCCATTTATACTTGATTTAATCTGCGTGCATAAGAGAGGCTGGTACGGTCATGATTCTCGTAATCGTATGATCTGCATGTGTAGATTTGTTGCAACGGTCGTGATAATTGGCGCTCGATTGTTGGGGTTGCATGTAGAATCACGCCTTTGTCCATAACTGCCAATGCTGGAGGGCATTTCACGTTATGAACGTGAAGACAGATCAGGTTGCGTTATTGAAGGTGGATGATCTGTTGTCGTTACGTAACTGACGGTGGAGATCAGGCATGTTCTGTTGCCGTGATTGTCTTGTGTGAAGCTGAAGGCTTCAAAACGGGGAGAGCTCCAGGATGGTTGAGAGTATCGGATGGTTGAAAGTATCGGAGTTGCCAGATGGAAGCATCCTCAGGGAGAAGAGCGGCTTCTGGAATGACTACGAAGTGATGGAGGCTCCTGGTTGCCAAGACATGTGTCATTATCCTTTAAGGGTCAAATTTTGACCACTACTCTCACACAAGGGACAATACGAAAAGATTCTTCCACAGTCTAGAGCATGTGGTAGAGCGATGATTGATGGTTAAGAATGATTATAGTTAAGGAAATAAGACCAACATATATTAGAGTTGAAAGGAAATAAGTTGGAGATAGGAAGAGCTTGGTGGAAATCAAATAAAAATTAATTTGATCAGGAAACAAGGTATAAGACATAATTCTGTGCAGGAAACAAGGTATAAGACCTGTACCAGTTTCTTGAAAGTCAATACCGCAAAGATATCCCTACTAAACCATCCAAAGAGCTTGGTGGAAATCAAATAAAAATTATTTTTTATTCAATAAATTTCAATCTCATAAAAAACTGAGCTGTCCTCATGTCTTAGTAGACCTTCAAAGCATTTCCTATTTTAAACAAAATTATAATATAGTTAAACTAAAACCTAAATATGACAGCACACAACTCTCGTCTATCTGTAACCCATATATGGAAGCTAAATAAATGTCCTTCCTAAGATTTTGAAAAACTCAATAAAGTAACCCAACTACTACTGTGGTATAAATTAATGAGACTAAACTTTGTAGTGATATACAACAATCCAAAGCACAGTCACTTCAGAAACAAAAATTAGCACTCATATCTGAAATGGTTTATTACCAGTTGCAAAGATCTCTAATTGAGTTGAAAATACTGCATCAGAACCCTCTGAGACTTTCTTTTCTGTAATGAGAAGGCTGGTTTCCTGTAATGAGAAGGTGCTTGCCTTTTACATGTTCAAACAATAATACTGCATAAAATCCTCTCGTTGAAGGTAAAGGAAGCAAACTAAAGCATACGTGTATGTATGAAAAAAATGGTTCTCTCCTATCGCACCTGTTGGGCTGGCAATTGTGTTTTTCTCCACTTGTTTTTGGGCTAAAACTTCCATATCAAAAGGAGAGTTTTCAAGAGTGTTTTCAAAAGAGATTTCTTGAGTTTTCCACCACAACTCTATCTTGTTTTTCTCACACAAACTTGAGCTTTCTATTACCATATCCATCCTCTAGGGATCTCTGTTGTGAGAGTTATTTTGTGACCAAGAGAAGTGATCACAATATTTCATTCTTGTATTGTGAGGAGTTGTAGAGGTTGTGGCCTCGGTAAAAAGAGTTTTGTGGTGATCAAGTCAAGTGATCACCAAGTGTTCCAGCTTGTGATTGGAGAAGTTGTAAGAGGTGCGGCCTCGACAAGCTAGTCTGCTTGCGTGTGTTGTTCTTGCGGGAACAAGTGAGGGATTTGCGGGTCCAAGAGTTCTAGTGTGAACTCGTTGTAGGTGTTGCGGCACCAAGTGATCTTGCGGGATCGTTATAGTGAAAATCCTTCATAGTGTTGAAGGCGGGGACGTAGAGCAAGGGTGCTCGAACCTCGAAACAATTATCCCGTATTTGCGATTGCTCATCTCTCTCTCTCACTTGTGTTTATATATCTTGCATGCTTATATTGTTTATCTCTTTATATACTTGATATATCTTGTGCTCAATTGATATATGTTTGGGATTGTTTGCTCAAACTTGTATTCAACCAAGAGAGTCATAGTGGCACCTCAACTCTTAATTTAGAGGAATCTAGAGAAGATAGTCCAAAGTCCTTTACCGAAAATTCGGCTACACTCTTGTGTTATACTTTGTGTGTTTAGCTTAATAGCTTTAGTTTGCATAAATATTTTTTAATTCCGCATCATTTGCATTAGATTAGCTAGTACACCTATTCACCCCCCTCTAGGTGTATTTCAATTGGTATCAAAGCTTCGTACTCTTGATTTGGGTCCAACAACCTTGAGTTAAAGATCCTCATTTTAGCTAATCACATTATTTGTTTACACACACATATGGATTTCATGTCATCTCCCATGTTTGATATTCTTAACATCCAAACTTGGAAAGTTAAGATGTCAATGTACCTCAAAGCCCTAGAAATTCATGTTTATTTTGCCACTATTAAAGATTCATATTGTTTAAATGGCAAACATCTTGAGGCTAATACAAAAGCCATCCATGCATTAAAGAATACCCTAAATGATGAATATTTATCTAGGATTTATAACTTTGATTCCACTTTTGTAGTATGAAACACACTTGTCTCTCTTGGTGAACAAAAGCAATACTATTTGGGGAGTAACTCGGATGATGGAAGTGATGCTTCCAACATAAGCTACATGGTCCAAGGGGATAATCCCCTTGAGGTAAACTCTGAATCCGAGCTAGAAGAAGATATTGACATGCCTTATGATGAGCTTGCATCTTTTTATCAAAAACTTCTTGAAAAATATGATTTATTAAAAATTAAAAATGAGAAGATGAAGAAGGAAAACACTTCTTTGTTAAAAGAAAATGATTCCTTTAAAAATAATGTGTTTCAAAAGAATGAATTTTTGAAAAAGAGAATATTTCCTTGTCTTCAAAATTAAATGACATTTGTGAAGGAAGCAATTCATTGAAAAATAAAATTATTTTGGTAGAAAAAGAAAAAGAGATTGTTTCAGAAGAAAATAACTCTTTGAAAAGGAAAATTATTTTAAAAAAAGAAAACATTTCTAAAAGAAAAACATTGTTGATTCTTATGCTCATGTCTCTTCTTTTAAATTAATAATGATATTTGCATTATGAAGAAGAATATTGATTGCTTGGGTTCCACTTTGAGCCAATGTGCATTTACATAATAAATTAGAATTTATGTTTCGCAAGAAACAAATTCCACACATGCATACACATCCTACACGGCATATACCTCATGCACACCATGATCACACCGATACTCATATGCATGCTAGAGTGTACACATTGTGACCGTAAAGGCCATCTTGCAAGATTTTACTTTGATAGATTAAATTCTATAAATTTTGCAAATAATGATGTTTGGGTTCCATTTGTTTCTAACCCCCGTGACCCAAAAGGAAATAGATACCAAAATCCTCACCTTTTATGTTTGATGTAGGTGTGGGCTCTCACATGACGTGAGAGGCATGGTGCCTTGGTGGTGGATGCATGAGCTAGATGGACATACCAAATTAATGCATCACTATCAAAGATGTTTGGTGGGAGGACCACCATTATTTGAAGACCTAGAGACTGGTTCATTAGTTTTGGTAACTATCTCTAACTCTCATTTTTATTTACATGCTTTCATATAAATGTTTTTAGCATGTTTTGGTTTCAATGCTCATTATGTTAAATGATCATGTTTTGTACTTCATGTGGTGATTACTTGTTTAGATGTAGTTTTCATTAAGACTTGTATTTATACTTCTATAAGTAGTGAGCTACACTTGATTATTATATATTTGTGCTTCATTGCTCATTTGTACCATTACATGTACATGTATAATCTAGTTTTGATGATTCTTTCATTTATACTTGTTTTTCCTATTTTTGTACATGTTTGCTTCATGTGTATGTTATTTTTGTTTAAAACTTATAGATATACATGTATATCCTAGAGCCACTTGCCTTCATGCAATATACTTTTGTGGACTAGTCCATGTTTAGATATGTATGTATACCTTTAATTTTAACAAAATATACATAGACCTTGATGCTTGTTTAGTTTTGATGATTTTCATGTTTTTGATAAAAGAATTTCATGTTTATTTTGAACCTTATTGATTATTTTTATGAATATGCTATTCACATAATTCTTGTACACTCACATAAATGAGCTTTGTATAAGCTTTATAGATCTTGAGTAACAATTTTTGTGTACTTAGCAATGTTTCATAAGATATATATGATTTGATTTCATATTTGAAGGATCTTTAACTAGTTTTTCAAAATTTGCTTTAAACTAGTTATTTATATTTGGTAGTGTTTTCAATCTACAATTAATTTCAAATCTTACTTTTTAAAAACTCCTACCTTCTAAGGGCGTTTGGATGGACGATCATGCCTTGAATACCCTCATTGAATATCTTTCTAAACTTGTGCATGAATAGGGTGGTAGGTATAAGTTATACACATGATCTTCATGTTATTTCATTTTTATATACTCATATTTATTTTCTTATATATGTATGCTTCAAATTTCAATTGGTATTTCTATTTTCATACATGCATATATATGATTTGATTGTGCTTGTTTTACAATATCTTTACATTCTTAAAGCACAAATTATGTTTATGTTAAGCTTGATTTTATTCCAATGTTAATTGGTATCTTTACAAGCTTATGCATTGATTTCAATTGGTATTTATTTGGTATCAAAATGTACTTCATGATTCACCTTCAATTGGTATCAAAATTTACTATTGGTATATTAAAAAGTTTTTCTCGACAAATGATACCAACTTTTGTTTTGTCAATTACAATTTGATTTCATTGGTATCATTACTCATTTTGTTAACTTCAAGAAATTTCAAAATTTTTTTTAAAAGTGGTTTCAAATTTGTTGATATATATTGTCTATATGCAAGGAGAGCTTAACATCTTCTCTATATATAGATTCATGCTGAGTGTATCTCACATTGAGGAGCTTACCTCTCTTTTTTAAGTGATACACGTGTGTAGGGGTTGCTTAACATCTTTATTTATATATTGTATATTATGCTTTATGTGGGTTAGGGTCTAGTCATCCCTTCTCCATGTAATGCATGTATGCAGGGGGAGCTAACTTTACGCCTCTCCTCTTCATGAATGTATATCGCATATACATCTTTATTGTTTGTTTGTCTTCGCCCCTTTGTTGATGAATTGACAAAAAAGGGAGAAGAATTTAGTGAGTTTATATATGCATGCTTAATATTGATATTTATGCATATATGTTTTGTTTAGTTTATGAGCTTTTATTGAATATCTTTATTGTTTATTGCTATGCATGAGTTAAGAAGGAGCTTCTAGGAAGCTTAACTTTAATCTATGCATATATAACTCCATGAGTTTTGTCATCATCAAAAGGGGGAGATTGTTGGCCCAAATGCCCATCACTCTAGTTTTGATGATGATTAACTCATATAGTTATAGTACTAATGATCTTGTGCTTATTTAGTTTCAGATATTTGATCAAGATCTTAGTCGGTGTTTAGCTTCAACAAAAGATTTGAAGTCAAGTTTTGAAGCTAGTACGTGTTGTTTCAAGAGCTCGCGCATCAAGATCACATCATGTACTCAAAAGGGAGTATAGCTCATGAATCAAGGTTTGGACCAAGTCAAGATGGAGAAGAAGATTTTCAAAAGAAAATTTTCAAGAAGACTTGTGTCATGTTTGTAAGTGTTAAGATTTGTTTTTAGATAAAATGTAAATGATAGATTGGTTGTGGATTGCTCAAGCTCATACACACACAAATTTATGTGTTTTCATAAAATAATTTTATTTTAGAAAATACTGTTTTGGTTTTGAGCTTCAAAGTATACATCCTTATTTTCATGATTAGATTTCATCAAAACAAGTTTATATGTGTTTTGGATTTCATCCATACACATTGTTGGTTCAAATATTTAGAAAAACTTATTTGATGTTTCTATATCATGTATTTGAGTTTTGTATTTATCAAAACTTATTTTAGAGCTTATTGTCAAAAACATAGATATTTCATCTTATATGTGTATTGGATCATATCCATACACACTAAGCTTCTAAAGTGTTTAAAATATCTTGTTTTTATATTTGAAGAAGTTTAGGAAAAATCGTTTTTCCAATTGAAGATTGATTTTGAAAAATACGGATTTTTATTTAAGGCTAAATTTCTATATCACAAAATGGTTCAAAAAGTTTGTAATATGTGTTGATTTTTAATCACACATATTTGTACTTCAAAATATTTCAATGAACTTATTTTTATAGATTTTATATGATTTTATGAGATTTTATAGGAGTTTATAAGACCAAATTTTATCCCCAAAATTCCTGACCTGGCCTTCTGGCGGTAGACCGAGCCAAAAGTTGGTCGATCGGGCGGTTGAGCGATATGCACAGATACGTGCACGAGCCTTGGCTTCAGGGCTGGTCGACCGGGCAGTCGACTGATCCAGAGAGTTCACTCTCTGGATCTAGCCATGGTCGACTGGCCAGAGAGCTTTGCTCTCTAGATCTTACCTCGGTCGACCGACAGGTCAAAACCTAGGTGCGGTTGACCGGCAGCTCCAACGGTCATAAATATGACCATTGGCCGGTCGACCGACTGGTCATCTGGCCTGCAGATTTGACACCAACGGTTATATTTCTGAACTCTATTTAAGGGGCCTATTTTGGCTTGTTTTATACAAGATTTTGAAGAAATTTTATAGCCAGTTTTTCCCATCTCTCTTAGAGTTTTTCTCCGCTTGTTTTCGGGCTAAAACTTTCATATCAAAAGGAGAGTTTTCAAGAGTTTTCAAAAGAGATTTCTTGAGTTTTCCACCACAACTCTATCTTGTTTTTCTCACACAAACTTGAGCTTTCCATTACTCTATCCATCCTTTAGGGATCTTTGTTGTGAGAGTTGTTTTTGTGATCAAGAGAAGTGATCAAAAGATTTCATTCTTGTATTGTGAGGAGTTGTAGTGGTTATGGCCTTGGTGAAAAGAGTTTTGTGGTGATCAAGTAAAGTGATCACCAAGTGATCCAACTTATGGTTAGAGGAGTTGTAAGAGGTGCGGCCTCAGCAAGCTAGTGTGCTTACGTGCATTGTTCTTGCGGGAACAAGTGAAGGACTTCGGGTCCAAGAGTTCTAGTGTGAACTCGTTGTAGGTGTTGCGACACCGAGTGATCTTGTGGGATCGTTATAGTGAAAATCCTTCATAGTGTTGAAGGCGGGGACGTAGAGCAAGAGTGCCCAAACCTTAAAAACAATTGTCCCGTGTTTGCGATTGCTCATCTCTCTCTCACTTGTGTTTATATATCTTGCATGCTTATATTGTTTATCTCTTTATATGCTTGATATATCTTGTGCTCAATTGATATATACTTGGCATTGTTTGCTCACACTTGTATTCAACCAAGAGAGCCATAGTGGCACCTCAACTCTTAATCTAGAGGAATCTAGAGGAGATAGTCCAGAGCCCTTCACCGAGAATTCGGCTACACTCTTGTGTTATACTTTGTGTGTTTAACTTAATAGCTTTAGTTTGCATAAATAGTTTTTAATTCCGCGTCATTTGCATTAGATTAGCTAGTACACCTATTCACCCCCCTCTAGGTGTATTTCATGCTTCAGGTATAATAATCTTTTGGTGTAAAAGCCATGTCAAATCTTCAACTCGTAAAAGAT
Organism: Agave tequilana; assembly: GCA_038442645.1. Lineage (NCBI taxonomy): Eukaryota > Viridiplantae > Streptophyta > Magnoliopsida > Asparagales > Asparagaceae > Agave > Agave tequilana. The sequence continues at coordinate 202,027 of JAVJIF010007559.1, forward strand.
TGAAAGCTAGATAGCAAGAACACTTCAAATGTGGAGTTGTATCGTAATTTATCGAACACGATGCTTCTTATTTTGTAGTTATACCTTTTAGGACTTATTGTGTGGATCTACTGTGTCGTGCTAATGTCAACATTTCCTTGTCTGTGTTGCACAGATATTGCCTACCCTATTATAGTAAAGGGTTTTTTTTTCTATATTAGCCCCTTAAATTACTCATATTTGAATATCAGTCCCCCAAATCTTCATATTTCCGGTTAGATTCCTCAAATCTTTCAAGTTATGCCAAATTAGTACATTAGTTAATTTTACTCATAAATTTGTGGAATATTCTATTAACTCTTAATAGCTTAATATTATGACTATTATGCCCCTCTATTAACACAACCATCTTCTCAACGCTAAATCCATTTTATCTTTCCCACCAAACCTAAACCCATAACTCCATTACCCCTCTCCCATCAACCCTACTCCCAACCCCTCTCAATTAATTGAGCTCACCAACTGCTCTCTCTCTCTCGCTCTCTTACTCTCTCACACACACACAAGACACGAATTTAGGGTTTTTTGACAGAATTTATGGTGGAGAGAGTGCGCCTTTGGATATGGGAATTTAGGGTTTTTTTGAGAAAAAATTTGAGAAGATAGAGTGGCTTAGAAGTTAAGAAAGAGGAGAGAGATATTGTAAACTGTTATTGAAGGTTGGGGTAATTAAGTCCTTTAACTATTCTCATTAGCTCTTAACTAGGGTTCTAGAGTTAAAAGAGATGGAATTATGTAACTTGTCCTAATTTGACATAATTTAAGAGATTTTATGGATCCAATAGAAATATGAAGATTTGGGGGACTAATATGAAAATATGAGTAATTTAAGAGACTAATATTGGGGGGAAAACCTATAGTAAAATAGAACTTCTGCACCAACTGTAATTTGAACTCTGATATAAATATGGGAAGAAATTGAAAGAATATTTGTGACCCCTCTGTTAGAAAAAATTATGTATCATGTTCCTCCTTGTATTCTAAGATTCCATTTATCGACGTGTGCCAAGGTGGAGGTTGAGAAGCCATGTGGTGGCGACAAGAGCGCAATGTGGTTCAGAGGTGGCAAGTTAAGGGCAAGGCTGGGAGGAGTTACAGCGTTAGGAGAGGGAGCAATCAGGAGAGATAATGCTTTAGAGGTGGTGTTTTAGTTGGCAGAGGTTTCTAAAGCTTTGGTGTTGGGTACTAGAGAAGAAAAAGGGAATGGGTCGGGTTGAGGATACAAAGTAACGTACATATAAATGATAGGAGGCTACCAGGTGGACGTTGACTACCAAAACGAAAAAAAAATAATAATAGGAAGGAGACTGGAGAAAGGAGAACCAATTGAATATGGTCTCCTCATTTCCCCATTTTGAGTTTGTTGGGGTCTCAGTGAATATATTTTGCTATTTACCCTCTTTTTTTAAATTTGTTTTCTTTAATTGCACATTAAGTAAACAATCCCAAGACTCTAATAGAGCATCATATGGCTGCAAAAGTGAGGAGAAAAGTAGGTGGTACATGGTATATAAATAAGAAAGGGATATGAGCTACATACAAAATCATCATGTATGCATTTTGCATACACATAAGCCACTCTGATCGATGTAAACACCAACTTTTCTCCCGTTGGAAACAAAAAGTAACAAAGATGACATGACACGTGTTTCAGTTCTTCTTTCTTTTCACTTCAAAACCCAAGTTTTCGATAATCCAATCACCAATTACGACCTCTCAAGCTTTTCTCGGTACTAATTTAAAAAAAAAAAAAAGAACATTTTTCATGAGCACTATCACCAGAATTTTCATGGTCACATACACATAGATTCAGAGTAGAGCATTTTTGTTTAATTTTACTTGCTGGGCACCCGAGGCTCTCTACATTTGTTATCCCCAAGATTAAGTTTCCATTTTGGAAAGATTAAGAAAAATCTCATGCATGTAAAACCTTTAACCTCAAATCTTTCAGTTCAAGCACCAAAACATGAATTAAATATGAAAAATTGAAGCTTTAACGAGGAAGAGAAAGAAGAAATAGTTACAGGAGTGAGGACGGGAGGGCAGGGGAGTGGACCGGGATTCGCTCGTCGACGAAGAGGGATCGGATGGCGGTGAAGCGGGAGACGAGAGCGGAGGCGATCCTGTCGACGGAGGAGGAGGCGCCGATCTTGATGGTGCGGCGGGAGGATCGCTCGATTCGCATCCACTTCTTGCAGACGAGGGAGACGGCGTCGCAGTCGCCCTTCGACCCGTCGAAGCGCTGGAAGATATCGAACAGGAGCTCGTCGGGGAGCTTCGCGTTAATCAGATCCATCCCTCTCATTATCTTCTTCCGTCGTCGACCCACGATCTTGACACTAAGAATAATAATAATAATAATAATTTGATTAATTTTAGTTTTAAATTGGGAGATGAGACAGAGATCGGGGAAGGGAAAGATGAGGGAAAGTCCGATGCCGAAACCGGACGAAACTATAAAGGGAGGAGTCACACCGACCGAGAGAGACCCAGAGAGAGACGCGTGTCCTAATCAAATCAGCACATCGGGCACGCACGGAGAGGATGGTGTGTCGGGCGCTGCTGGCGTGTCAATAAACGATCCGAACAAGAGTTTAGATCTACTTGATGCACTCAGTTAAGTTTTGTACATGTTTGTTTGTTGGAAGTAGGAGGAAAAAGGAGAAGTGGGAATGGAGGAGAAAAGGGGGAAGTGAGAAAAAGGGAGAAAATGTGGAAATTGAGATTTGTATATTTTTCTTTTTTATTTTTTGGTTGTAATGTGAAAGCGTAAGTGAAAAAGCATATTGCGTTTTTCAGTGTTTGGTTAGGCCCTGTTTATTTTGCTGCAAGTGGCCGCAAGTCGTAACTCGTAAAATGAGAATGGGAAAAGTGAATTGTAGCGGAAAAATATATTGTGGTTTACGGTGTTTTGTTGGTAATGTGAAAGTGTATGTGAGAAAATATATTGTATTTCATGGTGTTTGATTGGTAATGTAAAAATATAATGAAAAACTATATTGTGTTTTACTATATTTGATTGGTAATGTAAAAGTGTACTATAGTAATGTGAAAGTAAAAGTGAAAGTGAAAAAGTTGACCACAAAGTTGATCGTAAAATAATATTAAAATAAATATAAACTATGAAATTTTTTGGATTGTAATTAGTCTGCAAGTGGGATTTACATGACCACAAAATTAATCATTTTAAGCTACAACTTATTACAAATGAGATTTATATGACCACAAAATTAACTGTAACATCCTGAAAGTTGGAAAATGATTGTGTAAAGGGAGTTAAAAGAGAAAGGGAAAAATAAAAGAGGTTTTTCATTTCTCATTTCCGGTTCCAAACAACATCGAAAGTGGGAAATGAGTTTTCCCACTTACCTACTTCCCCACTTTCGCCCCAAAACACAAGCCCCTAAAGGGAAGAGGGAAAGTGGGAAAATTCATTCCCACTTTTCTTGTTTGTTTTGAATCGGAAATGAGAAATGAGAAAATCTCTTTTTCTTTTCTCTTTTCCCTTTTACATCTTCCTTTTACCCTACCATTTTCCTATTTTCAGGGTACTACAGTTAATTTTATGGTGATGTAAATTTCACTTTTAATAAGGTGTAGCTCAAAACAGTTAATTTTGATATCATAAATCCCACGTGCAGTCAAAATTAATTTTTAATTTAATATAATTTTATTATCAACTTTATGGTCAGCTTTTCCACTTCCACTTCCACATTACTAATCAAACACCAGAAAACACAATATACTTTCACATTTACTGTAACGCCCCGATCCTGGCGGATACGGAGACATTACTGCAACGTATATACGCAAGTCAGAAGTACTTTCACGTATATACGCTAAGCATCAGTACAGGCAAGAATCAGAGTACGGAAGCAAGTGGTGCATTATACATTCCAACACATGAGTACTATTACAAGTTATCACCAGAGGTGATCCAATATTACAATAATATTACATCACCTGACAGGCGCAATTGCGAGAATACAAGAGATGTACAGGAGTAAACAGTAAAAAAAGGCACTCACGAGTTTACAAAAGGAAAACTCGAGAGGCACACTGGGGGCCTGGAAGGATAGACTCTGAACGGTCTGCTGGAGATCCATGCTACCGCTGCGCCACTCTGATCAGCAACTGGGAGAATCCACACGCTCCAAGCTCCATGACCTGGACATGAGGATCCAGGGGAGTCAGATGAAACTCCCCAGGCGAGTGGTGATACAAAAGCCAAGTGGCGAGCAAGGATAAGCACATGTATAGCGATAAAACCAAATAAAGCCGAGGACGAGCAAATCTGATTGTATGGTTTCAGATCACGGCTCCATAAGACTAGTACGTCGAAGGAATAATCCAAACAAGGAAACCCTCAATATATACCCTTATCTTATGTCACCATAACCCAAGCACATACAATCCGACTGCACTCAGGGCATGATAAGATAATGAACAGGAGGCAGGTGGATACAAGGGATAAAGTTGAGTATGAGCAGTTAACATAATAATAGCCATAAAACCGGAAATCCGATGTAAAATCCAGTACAAGCAAATATGGTGAGGCATATCACAGATTCATAGCCGTTTAAGTCGCAGGCTTCAGTATGCGTCCCATTCCACATACCTCTACTTACAACTTAAAGAGCCGGTTATTAGACACTTTATCATTACTCGTCTTACCCTGATATCTAGCTATGTGAACTAGCGTCCCAGCACACATAGATCCATATCCGAGTAAAGCAAGGTTTTTATTGGAAACCAGCGGGGTATCAACGAACTATGTTTACAGTGGGTCCCGTACATACCCGGGACCACGGCCCAGGGTGTTCCGCTGCTTGGTGACGGAACCTGCCGCAAGGCTAACAGGAGGGACTTATTATGCCCTTATCATGATGGTACCAGGAAGGAGGGAGCCAGCACTCCCCTCGGTCGCCTGGAGGCCCACAGGTCAGACCGAAAGTTTTAGTTGCACAACATGCCTAATACCACTGTAAACACGAACACATATTGATAGCCGCATGTTTCCCCCGACCCGATGCAAGTTGTTCCTTTTATGATTTATTAGGTTAATTATCAATTTACGGGAATAACAGGAACAGGACATGATCAGGAATTCAGGAGTTCAGGTCACTGTATATAATACAGGATAACAGGTCACTGATCATGATACAGGATATCAGGTCACTATACATAGTACAGGATAACAAGGCAGGGTTCCCGTAAATGTGATAATCACAGGTCAAGTATATCATGCTGAGTGTCAGGGATAGCATGACAAGATGGTGATATTAGATAGGTAACCAGTCATGTCAAGAGATTGATATAGTCCGGTGGCAAGTCATATCATAAAAGGAGGTCTTGCCAAGGTAGTAGCATGTCAGGTGTTAGGTGATAACAAGTCAGTTGACAGGTGATATACATGTGTTAAATAGTAGCATGTAATGACAAGTAGTATAAACAGGTGACAGGCATTATCATGTGGATGGTAAGTATCAAGCAAAGGCATGTCAAATATCAGCATATCAAGATTGTCAAGTAATAGTGAACACAATCAAAGAAGGTGTTAGTTCTAAACAACATAATCATGAATAATACAAGTCGACCGATGAAAATAGGAAAGTCCCAAAAGGATAGCGAGAACACTCGCATAACCAATGAAATAGGAAAGCAAGAGGGTAGCGAGATCACTCGCCTAAATCTTAGTGAAATCTCTGATATCCGGAATTCAGGAAATTAACGCGTAAACGTGTTAAAAGGCAAGTAAGGGAGAAGTCCAGGGAGAGAGGGAGTATGCATAGGAACGCGAGTTTTAAGAGTGAGACGCGGGAGTCGCGTCGCAGAGGAGAGCGAGGTACACGCGGGAATCGACGCGGAGTTGCGTCGTGAAGGCACCGCAAACGCGGGGTTCGAGACCCGTGTTCAAAACAGGACGCGAGGAGAACGCGGACGCGGATGCGGGTGCTGCGTCGCGTTAACACAAGAAGAACACGGACGCGGTCATGGGATCCGCGTTAGGAACAAACAGAGAGGAGGGAAGGTGATATTTGTCAAGTGACAGGTCATCATATATAATGCATGACTTGAGGATAAGATCCATAATCAAGAAAGGAATTAGCTACAACAAACAGCCATACTTAGTCGACTAGGGAGAAACATGTAGTCGACTGATAAAGGAGTTAGTCGACTATAGAAAGGGCTCAGTCGACTAATAGAGCTGCGTTCAGAGTTCTGCGTTTTCAGAAAGAAAGTTAGTCGACTAGAACATAGGGTTAGTCGACTAGGAGGGCTGCGTTTCAGAAAAGCTGCGTTTCAAGGGAGCTGCGTTAGTCGACTGGAAGCAGTGGGTTTAGTCGACTGGTGAAGTCCGCGTTTCAAAGATCCGCGTCTTCAGAAGGAAAGGTAGTCGACTAGGAGGTTAGGGTAGTCGACTAATGAGCTGCGTTTCGCAAGACTGCGTCTCACGAAGTTGCGTTCCACAAGTCCGCGTCTTGCCCCAAGTCCGCGTCTCATGAATCCGCATTTCACAAGTCCGCATCTCACAAGAAAGAGTTAGTCAATAAGGGATGAAAAGTAGGCAGCGTTTCAGGAAAAGGACGCGTTTCAGAACAGGGTTAGTCGACTGGGAAAACTTGTAGTCGACTAACAGAACCGCGTCACAAGAAACCAGACTGCGTTTCAAGGGTTAGTCGACTAATGCTGTAAAACAGCGAGCAGAAACAGTTTTAAGAGTTGTGATCTTTGGTATGCAATTACAAGTTTAACCAAGTCTTGGTGAGGAAGACACACTCGCCCAAGATGATCCTTGCTGCGTCCAGCAAGGGAAGTTCGGCCCCAATCCAAAAGGAGGGTACCGGCCCTTTGCGTCGCGCCAACGGAGAAAACGCGGCCCCAAACCAAAAGGTGAGCCGGTCTTCACAAGAGATGAAAGTGATGGTGCAAGTCTAGTTCAAGTGGTCAAAATAGGATTTTGCAAACGATGCCACGGGGAGCGACGGGTCGGCTAGTATGAAAGAGCTCGCCGTGGAGGTGAAGATGGTATACTCGGTGGTGGCTACGGTGGAGCACATGGTGGTGGAGAGGGTGGTGAAACTTTGGAGCTTAAAGGGTTCATGGTGGAGAAATGAGGAAGAAGAAGATGGTGGAGGTGGTGTTGTGGTTGTTAGTTGTTGGTGAAATGAAGGAGGAGATGGAGGAGGAAGAGGTGGTGGAATTTGGGGTGAAAATAGTGGAGAAATGATGGAGAAATGGGTGGCCAAAGGATGGCCATGGCTGATGCTTGCTGTTTGTGGCCTGCTGTAAACAAGGGAGAAGAAGAAATGAATTATGAAGGAGAGAGAAGGAGTGGGGCATTTATAAGGGTAAGGAAAAGAATATAAATGATGCCATCCCATCCTAAAAGTGGAACCTTGCGTTTCACTTAAGAAAAAATGGCTGCGTCTCATGCAAAAGAGATCTGCGTCCAGGCAAGAGAGCCAGACGCGGGAATAAGAGTTGGTTCCAGGGAAATGCAAAAGCTGCGTTTCAACAAAAGGACAAAAAGTCATGATACTTGATTGGGATTGATTGGCAGCGCATTAATGCGGCATTGGAGAGGATCTCCGCATTAAATGCAAAATCTCA
>JAVJIF010007560.1:0-142658 GCA_038442645.1 Agave tequilana
GTTGTTTCTTTTCATAATTTTCTTAGTTACAATTGATTGTTTTATAATCGATTGCTAAAATTTCTTTATACCGATGTCAGGTGAATGCAAGCGGGCAGTTTGTAGGGCTGGCAGAGATGACTGGGCCTGTTGATTTCAAGAAGAGCATGGACTTCTGGCAGCAAGATAAATGGAATGGCTTTTTCCCAGTAAAATGGCACATAATAAAGGACATCCAAACAAGAATTTTCAGCATATCACTCTTGAAAACAATGATAACAAGGCTGTAACGTTCAGTAGGGATACACAAGAGGTACTTCTTTTATCTGCCTCACTTTGACTATTTGATGTTTTGCAGTTTCCAGCTAGTTGTCCTTTGTGATGAGTGCTTAAAGAAATGAAAATTTTCTGAACATTAGAAAGTGGAAATGACCATTATGTATTATAGATTTTTTATTGTGTGCATTATTTTTATGATCAAATTTTCAACAGATGAAAATAAAGGGAAAAAAAACCAATCACTTTTTCATTTTTCCTCCCGAGAGCACATGTGGGAAGGGAAACCCTAACCCATCCCCCACTTTTGGGAGCAAAATTTCTCCTATCATTGGCATTCTTCGAGCCTTGAAACTATGACCACTTTTGTCATCGTCAAGCGCCTCATCAACTTGCTCCGAGCTACTAGTTGGTAGCATTCACTAATTGTATTATGAACCTTTTCATAATAGAATATCTGCTATGTTTACATATAAATAACTAATATGTTTTGATGCGATCTTTCTTGTAGATAAGACTTCCCCAAGGTCTGAGTATGCTTCAGATTTTCAAGGCTTACCAATCGGCAATATCAATGCTAGATGATTTTGATTTCTATGAAGAGAAGAAAAAGGAAAGTCACTGTGTGCCTCAAGGAGCAATCAACCACCATTGACACCTTCAAATGCGGATTTAGTTGATGACAGTTCTATGGTAAAAATAATGACCTTATTTAAATATTCTGGATTATTTCCTGATTGTATTTGTTGTTTATCTGGTTGACTGAAAGAACTTCAAATATAATCTGGGGGGTAATGCGTTTCAGATGTCTTCCGTTAGTTGATATTTACTTCTATAGTAACACTGTGAATAGTGTTTTGCAATAGAGAAGTAATGCATCTAATCAACTTAATTCTGTAGTCTCTCTCCAGCTAGGTCCGGCTGATCATCACAGTTTATTAGAATCAACTGGGAAAGAATGATAATAGGAGCTATTTACTTTTCATTATTATTGGTATAAAAAGAATACCACAGATTATTGACGCCCTTAAATATAATTGGCAATCCTTTAATGAAAATTGATTTTGACAACCATGGAAATCATGTGCTTTTTTTCTAGCCTTCCGTCATTCTTCTGCTGAGTTCTGTATGGTCTTATTTGGTCTGATATTATCTGCAGAGGCATTTGGAATCATCATTTGGAAATATGAGCGTGCCTGCAAGAGCCAGGAAGTCATATGCTGATTCACAGTATCCTGGCAGTAACTTAACCAGGAGACCGTCTGTCAATGGCCGTTTGCCTATGAACCGAAGTTAGTATTGCAGCTTCTCAATTTCCTGACCAGATAGTTAATTGGTGGTGCTGGCTATATCACTCTTTTTCCAACTCATAGACAACCATCATTCAGTAGTTGCTCCAATCAAAACCGTCAGCAGGTAGCTCGGATGTTTTTGGGCTTCATTTTCCATAACACCTATAAGAGTGGGGAACATGCATTTGCCGCCTTCATTCTTACATACATTTGTCTTGGTGTCTTTGGTTCTTCCGGTTATATATAGATTGAGTGTAAAGAGGTTGATGTTGTAATCACGACAGACAATGCGATATTGATTAAACAATGTCGACAGAACCTATGAGCAACAATCAAACATAAAGGCAAAACAAATCATGCCTTGAGCTTCTTAGACCTCTGAAACTGTCCATACTACAATACTGGCTTTAAATATAATGAATCCATGTGGAGATGCTTTCTACAATTTAATTCAATGATTTTCATGCTATCCTAAATAAGTTTTCTATCTATGTTAGAATTCAATGATTTTACAGATTTATTCATTATTGTATGGTGCATGATTTAATCCTTGTAAACTTTATTGACGTTAAATGTATTGTTAGATTATTATACACTTTGTGTTAACAGTCCACTGCACTAAAGTGGTCAGTTAACATGGTCTTTTGTCAAGCAATTCATGCAGGGAAACGAGGGTTTTTTTGGGGTTCTTTTCATTGGATTCTTGGCTACAAGTTTTTACAGTATGTCACTATGTCTTGATAATGTATTTGGTGAGGGTTCGAGAATTTGATGCAAAAAGAATTTGGGAGGAGGCTGCCAGACTCAAGTGGGGAAATGACCTAGGACATGGCAATTTTAGACTTACCAATGCTTAGTTCTCGTCTTTGTGGGGCTGTTTCATCTTGAAACAGCAGAATGTAGTGGAATTTGAGCAGCTCAAGCCCAATTTGAACCGAATAAGGATTTTACTAAGGAAGTTGAAAGCTGATAGAGATTGGCAGGCATTGCGCGAATCTTTCATTCATGCACAATGCTTCGCTATATGAGTTGTTGAATTGTTAAAACTGTTGTTAAGTTTGCTCGATATCTGTTGTCAGTCAGAACCTATTAGGTTAAGCTTTATAGTTTTTTGAAGACTGTATTTTGGTGCGCGGCAGAAAACAATAGTAGATATGGAGGAAGTTCTGTTGCCAATTATTGACAGAGCTCTAAGGCATGTACCAATCTGAATCTGAGGGCGAGTACATCTTTTGAAAGAAGCTTTGAGGACAATCGATTTTAGAACACTGTTTGTTAACGGTTGGAAATCTCAATCAAACTGTTGAGGATAGAGAGAAACTTGTATGTGAGTCCTAAATTGGAGTGAGTCAACAGTGAGTCTCGCACTTAGCCTTTTGAAGGTTGCAGGGTTGGAAAAGTTCTTTCTGAGGCAGCTGCTGAGCCTAAATCAGTCAGTTCTGGTGACTGTGACTTCGTTGCATTTTCTGTCACACTCACAAATATTCCCTTGTACTGTTTACAAGTTAGAGGCACATTGTTATATAATTAGTGTATTTTTGATGACTACACATTTTATTTATATAGTGAAGCAAAGCATGTCTTGAACTTTGTGAATATTGCGAGACCAACAAGCAGTTATTTCATCATAAATGTATTCTTTTGTACCACTTACAAGTTAGAGGGATGTTGTTTGTATACTTTGGTGTATTGATGAGTAGCTATCGGAACATTTTCCTCCCTACAGTAAAGCAAATTTCTCAAAATATGTTGACGATTTGTCTTGAACTTGTGACTTGTTGCGAGTGCAGATGCTTCTCACCTGTCCAACTTGCTCTTACAGCGTCGAGTCCACTGCAATTTGTACATATGTTGCATGCAAAATCTTGAACGTACATACATACATATATGTGGAATCTGTATCTCAGCCGCCAGCTGAGAGAGGCTCTCTCAGCTGGTGCAACATGGCTGAATTTCAATCACAATTTTGGGTGCTGCTACCATGGTCGCAGTTTTATATGAGGACTGTGATTAAGTCGCAGTGTTTTAATGAGAACTGCTATCATGGTCGTAGTCTTTCTCTGAATAATGCGACTAAGGTCGCAGTCTTTTTCTGAGAACTACTACCATGGTCACAATCCTAATTACACTGAAAATATATGATTTTTAGGACTGCGACCATGTTACAGTGGACCGCGACAATGTTGCAATAAGTTTGCGACCATATTGAAGTGACAGCTGAGAGAGTCTCTCTCAGCTAGCGGCTGAGATACATCTCTCTCTCTCTCTCTCTCTCTCTCTCTCTCTCTCTCTCTCTCTCTCTATATATATATATATATATATATATATATATATATATATATATATATATATATATATATATATAGAGAGAGAGAGAGAAAAATGTATATCAGCCCGCGGGCTGAGAGTACTCTCTCAGCCTGCGGTGACGTGGCTCGATTTGTCACCTCACTGACTTGCGGCCGCTTTTAGGGAGAAGTTAAATTACCAAATACCCCTTATGATAACTTTTCCTTATTGTTTATTATTATTTTTCCCCCCTTTTATTTTGCCGCTCTTTATAGGATATAAATTACTTTTCGCCGTATTTCTTTACCTCTTTTTTGAAAGATCTAGTTTCTCCTTTTCAGCCTGGGATAAATTTTTTTTTGAAAATATAAAATCTTTTCAGATCAATGTTTTCAGCCTGCGATAAAATTCTACTTTATACTTTATTTTTTTTATATATAATGTAGTTAGAGTCTTGGTCGCATTGTACATTTAAACTGCGACCTTAGTCAAAGACTTTGGTCGCAGTGTACATGGTTAAATGCGACCAAGGTCGCAGTGTTGTTGTTGATAAAGATGGCCAGCAACTGCAATTTAAGGTTGCATTACATGGACTGCGACTTTGGTCGCAGTACGTTAAGTAAGTGTTTTCCTTTAGATTAACAAGCATAGCGACCAAGGTCGACACTGCTGTTTTGGTTTAAGACTGCCGCCAGCAACTGCGACCAAGGTCGCCGTGTTGTTGTTTTATTAAGTTGTTTTGGATTAAGTCATTTTTTGAATCTAAATGAAAAATGAAAAGTTGTCTGTTGTTTGATGCGACTTGGAGTCACTCCGTGAGACGCGACCTGTCATAAAGATTTTATGAGATCTTTTTAACGTCAAGTCTACGTTGACGAACCCGCACCATTCGTTGTTTCCCGAAGCTGTTGTCCACGCAGCGGCTCTTCATTGAGACCATTAAGGCCGACGGTTCTGATTAATGAACCATTAATTATGGTTATTATGGGCTGGCTATAAATAGGGCTCACACTCTCCCTTTAACAGCCCATAATTAGACTGTTTTCATTTGAGAGCAATTGCTTTGAGAATTTCCGCCTTCTTCAGAGTCTCTAACAGGGGCCTACCTCCATGGATGAAGATGACCCTATGCACGAAGATGACCCAGAGCTTGATTGTCCTTTTTCAGGTTCGCTGGGCCTCTGGGAGTATATTTTGGCCGGTGAACTTGATCGATGTTCGTCCACAAGGGAAGAAGTCATGGTCCTCGACGTCCACAGTTTTTTAATACACGGGGACCTCAATAACACCATTGCTCTTATTCAATAAGGGCTCTTTTGATGTTTAATCTTCTTTGTACTGCTATATTGTAACAGTCAATCTTATTGTATATGAGATCGTTTTTTGTATCATTTTCACATGCCTGGAGATAAATGCGTGGACATAAATAAAAAGCATATTTGTTTTTAATAAACTACGACCTTTGGTCGCAGTCATGCATTGCAAACAAAACAACTTGGACCAGAGACGACACTGCGACAAGGTCGCATAAGACTATCAGTGCAAACAGAAAGAACTGCGACCAGGGGCGACATTGCGACCAAAAACTGCGACTAAGCAACTGCTGCAGTGACGTGTCACCTCGTCGCAGTGTTGTTGTTGATTAAGACTAAAGACCAGCAACTGCGACCAAGATTGCAGATTATTTTTTTAAGACTGCGGCCATCAACTGCGACCAAGGTCGCAGTGTTGTTGTTGATTATTTATAAGACCACCAACTGCGACCAAGGTCGCAGTGATGTACTGCTATATTGTAAGAGTAAAGATCAGCAACTGCGACCAGGTCGCTGTATATTTTATTAAGACTAAACACCAACAACTACGATCAAGGTCGCAGTTTATTTTATTAAGACTACGGTCAGAAACTGCGACCAAGGCAGCAGTGTTGTTATTGATTAAGACTAAAGTCCAGCAACTGCGACCAAGGTCGCAGTGTATTTATTAAGTCTGCGTCCATGGTCGCAGTATTTCAACCAATACATAGTAGTAAAAAAATTTATTTAACACAATTAACTTTAGAAAACAGATTTATATATATTAAAAAGAAAAACAAAATACAATTTTGTTAACTTCTAATCGTCGTCATCACCATCGTAATCAGATTCGTCGTCAAGAGTCATGCTTTCGTCTTCTGTATCGCTTTCGTCTTCTGTCTCTTCCTCCTCTTCAGGTACAGTCTCATCGTCGCTTTTTCCTCTTCATGTTTGTGTTTTGGTTCATCAATGAACTCCCAGAAAGGGTCGTCTGTATCAAGCTCAGATTCTGACCTGTAGCGAGACATTATTTCAGAACTAAACATAAAATCATCATTTGATGATTGGCTTCTTTCCGGTGAAGACGGTGGTGATGGTGAAGACATTGTTTGAATGTATTGGCTTCTTTTCGGTGAAGACGATGGTATGTTTTTAATCCTTTGCTCATGACCCTTTATATATTTTTAATCCCGGAATTCCAAAAGGTTTAAGCTCTCGGACCACGTGAATATCTCTCAAATATATTTTCTATCTTTTCCCAAAAATTGTATACTTCCTAGGTGACTGTTCAGTTATCCAAAACAGTTTAAAAGTTAATACACTATAACTTTAAATTACTTTGAACTCCAAAACAGTACATTATTGCGACCAAAGTCGCATTGGGAACTGATAAATGATTAACCGCGACCATAAATTGCATCCGTAGTAGGATTGCGACTATGGTCGCAGTGTTTAAGAGCAGCAGTCGCAGTTTGGATATGTAATTAAAAGAGCTTATAAGTTAATATAGTGAGAAAGAGACCTTACAAAAAAAATAGAATTAAAAGCTTTTAAAAGAAGACAAAATATAATGAATATCAGAAGATCAGGAAATCCTAATCCTCGTCATTATCACCATCATAAGGAGATTCATCGTCTTCATTCTTCTGCTCTTCCTCTTCATCACTTATTTCCTCATCATCTTGCTGTTTTTGAGGTTTTTTTGTTTCACCGATGAACTCCCAGAATGGATCGTCTCTATCAAGCTCTTCGTCTGACCCGTTGCTAGGAAGCGAGCCTACAGCATCAGAGGACATGCTTTCATCAAGCATGTCTCCGTCAAGTGGCAGAGGAATAATATCTTCTTCACTAACCCACATGAAAACTTCATTATCATCATGAATAGGAGGATCAGTTAATACATTATTTGATGTAGTGAGATAGTCAAAAGGAGTGAAGTCCAGACTGGTATCAGATTCACTAGAATATCCTAAAGACAAAGGACCGGTGGGGGAACGATTGAAGTTGAAATTTAAGTGTTCAGAGGAAGAAGAGGGGGAAGACATGATTCAAGAATGAATTTTTTTTTGGAAGTTTTTGAAATCAAATTGAAAAGGAAGAGCAAAAATATAGTTTTTTAGGTATGAGATAATATACTAGTAACAAGCATTATATAAAGGTGAATATTGTGGAAGAACATGAATAGTAATAATAATTGTTAGAGGTGATGATTGAGTATGTTAAGAAGTGGTAAAAAAAAAAAATTATATTTAATTGAAGATTTATTGCGGGAGAATCCGAAGTACAAATTAACTTTTTATAGAATTGTTTGGCTATATCTTTAGATTACGTATGGTGCACATCTTTCCTTTCTCGAGATTAACATTAGTGCATCTCTTTTTTCTAGACTGGTGTTGTATCACGGTAGATATAATATTAATTACTTCTTTTACATAAGGCATGAGAAAGAAGATTGCGAATTTGGTCGCAGTACCGAAGGAGGTCGCACTGCTATACGATAGCATTTTTTGTCTTGTATTCTTTATTCTGTATTAAGTCTGCGACCATGGAATGTTTTTTTACTTTTGAATGTTAGAAGTCGCAGCAGTCGTCATTAAAAGGGGTATTTTTGTCATTTTGATTCACGATTGTTTAGGCGGGATTTTTTGATTTTTTTTGGCGCCCACACTCTGCGACCGATGTGTGGCCTATATTCAGCCACGTCCCGCAGGCTGAGAAACTCTCTCAGCCCGCAGGCTGAGGTACAGTAAGCCCACACATATATATATATAATATTATATATATATTATATATATATATATTATATATATATATATATATATATATATATATATATATATAAAACAAGTGATTTGAAATTCGTTACTCATGATCTAATCGTTCCATTTTGTTCTATTGTTAAAAACCGTTAATGTTTGAACCGAAAGAAAATGGAGTAAACAAACTTCAAATCACTTGATTTTTTATATGTGTATATCTTAGAATATGAAGATGATAATGTGCGGTCGGATCTTGAAAATTTACTCGGAAAATTGATTTTTGAGTGCGACATAGGAGGGAGTTGCCTCCTGTGTCAGCTGATTTACATTTCTCTTTCTATATATATATATATATAATATATATATATATATATATATATATATTATATATATATATATATAATATATATATATATATATACATTGTTTATGTCCCTTTAGTACATGGTCCATGAGTGAGGAAAAAGAGCAAGAGGGTGGGTCACTAAGAGAGAGAGCAGCACAGCCCAAGGCTGCAATGAAAAGAGAGAGCACAAGGTAGGGGAAACAAAAGATGAAAGCAATGGGAGAGAACAGGGGGGAGATTATAAGAGAGAAGAAGAGACCCCAATCAAGTCAAGAACATGCACTGAGAGAGAGATACAATCAATCTCCACTTTGATTTCCTACTCTTCTCCTCCCCTCTCGTAAGCTTGAGCCCGAGTACTGCCACTTGGGAAAAGACAAGACAGCACGAGCAAAAAAGTGCAAGATCCCTCTGCCCTCTCTCTTTTTGCGCTGATGAGCAGAATAGATACTGACATGATGGCTCTCACTCTGTAGAAAATCTAACCCCCCCCCCCCCCCCCCCCCTCTTCTATCTCTGGGACTTGGCATCTGGTCCATTTTTTTGTGAGCTTGGGTCCAGTGCTGATGACCCACTTCCCTCTTAATCTCACAAGCCATGGCTCAAGGGACAAAGGGCCCTTGTATGGATTGAACATGTGAGACAAATCATTTGTAACAACAAGGTTCCTTTCTATGGTTGACTGCATTAGATTAATGTGTGGAAAGAAACTTTTGGTTTTTCGTATCAATATCGGTCCTAATATAATATGTATCTCAAAACCCAATACGATATTATTAATGTATATTAGAATCGATAAGTATCAGAAATTATGCTTAATTACATACATTAGCAATTCTATAGCTTTGAGTCTTTCCATATTCTTCTTTACAATGACCCATCTCATTCTGCATCACTTCATCACCTTTGCACGCCTGGGAAGAAAAAAGCTACAAGATAAAAGGAAAAAGAGGACAGAGGAGAGGAACTGAACATTTAGGATTTTGCATGCATGCTTCAAAGTGATTGAGTAGAAAGCTTTTTCAACTGCAAAGAAGTGTATTTTTACAATTGGGTAGTTGAAAGTTTGTGTGTGATTTTTTGTAGCATTAGGGGTGGGCCTAAGAAAAAAATATGTTGAAGGAGCTTGGGAGTTATGATTGTTGTAGGGTAGTTTACATGACACCCCCCCTCCCTTATTTTTTTAAATAATCATGACTCACCTTTGCACTTTAGCTTGCTCATCACATCATGGCAACAACACTCTGCCATCCCCACACACATACACACAAGAAGAGGGGAATGATTGTCAAATTTGAAGTGATTTTCATTTGTTTTGTCATATCAATCTACAAGAAAGCCAAAAGCAAGAGACATGCAGTGGGGTGCTGGGAGCCTTGGGGCATTTTGATCCCAAGTTTATGTTTGGTTTGGAGTGAAAGTGGGGAAGGAAGGAAGTGAGAAAACTTATTTTTCATTTCTGGTGTTTGTTTGGAACGGGAGAAAAAAGTTGGAAAACTTTTTTTTTTTTCCATTTTCTCTTTTACACTTTTCTTTTACACTACCATTTTCTGACTTGTAGGATGTTATAGTTAACTTTTATGGTAATGTAAATCTCACTTATAATAAGATGTAAGTCAAAACAACTAATTTTGTGGTTATGTAAATCTCATTTGCATTCTAATTATAGTCCAAAATTTTTTCATAATTAATATTTTTTTTAATATTATTTTGCGATCAACTTTGTGATCAACTTTTCACGTCCACTTTCACATTACTAATCAAACACCGAAAAACGCAATATATATTTTTTTATTTATACTTTCACATTACAATCAAACACAGAAAAACTTACTTGCACAAATTTCAATTTCCTACATTTTTTCACTTTTTCCTTCATATTTCTCACTTACATTTTTTTCTCCCACTCGCATGTGTTGTCTTTTAATTGACGAGCCATTCAATGAGGCACTCATGAGCCTCTCTACCCTTTTGTCAACCTAATGGGTTTCCAAATAAAAATATGAGCCCTTTCCCTTTATATGAATTCTTGTGTTTTTCTTGAAGGGGAGAAAATGAAAGCTAGGCCGACTAGTTTGATTGCAACAAGGGACCACAATGAGGAGAGCAAGAGGTTGATGGTGTTTCTATCTTTATAATTTTATATATTATTCATTTGTACTTTGATTTTGATCTCAAATTATTACATGGCAATGAAGGGTCCTTTCTTCTTAAATCTTTCATGTAATGGGCTGATTGCCAGGTGACAGTGGATCCACACACCCTGATCCAACTTGCAGCAAGGATGGAGTTTGCAGTCCCTGAATCATTGTTGATACTTGTTAGACTGTCATCTCACAAAATCAATGACTAATTAATGATTTTGCAAACTAATTTCTATGATTACGTATTGCAGTGGGTTATTCTTAAGAAATTAGTCTACGCGTCGTCAAGATAGAAAAATGGATGTAATCAAATCACAGAAAAAACCAATCGCAAACACAGTGAATTACGGGTGTGTTTGGTTGCAAGGAAGTGGGCGGAAGTAAGGAAATGGGGAAGTATAATTGCTTACTTCTCTATCTATCCAAACACTGGAAAAGGAAAATAAGAAAACTTCTTTTCCTTTTTTCTTCTCTCTTTTACACAATCATTTCCTCACTTTCAGAGTGCTACAGTAAATTTTGTGGTCATGTAAATCTCATTTATAATAAGTTGTAGTATAAAACAGTTAATTTTTTGATCATGTAAATCTCACTTGCATTCTAATTACAATTAATTTTTTATTTTTCTTAATTAATTTTTATTTTAATATTATTTTACGGTCAACTTTGTGATCAACTTTTCCACTTCCACTTTCCATTACCATCCAAACACCGGAAAAGACATAACATTTTCCAAACCACACTTCCCAACAACATCCAAACACCGGAAAACTTACTAACCAATTCCCAAGTTCCAAAGGGAACTAATACCACTTCCTCACTTCCTTACTTCCTCACTTCTATCCTTAACCAAACAGGCCCTACGTGAAAAACCTGAAGATGAAAAAAAATCACGGAGAGGGAGGGAGAAGTTCCACTATGTCAATGGCGATTACAATAGGGTTTTCTGGATTCAGGTGAACGTGATCCTCTTTCACGTTGGAAGGGATCTCCTGTTTATACAAGTCATATCAAGTAGATAAAATTAGGAAATCCTGCTCAGTTTGAACACTTAAGTTTCTTATCTCGACAGCTGTTTGAGCTGAACACCCTAACTTGAATCGATATAGGAGAGAGCTCATCTCTATCTGGCAGTCTGTGCTTGGTTACAGATGAGGACGGAACTGTTCCCGAGAGGTAACTGCCTCGTTTGAATGAGGATTGAGCTTAGAGATAGAGATTTCTGTAACCAGATCTGAGTCTTCGAAATTCAAACTGGACGAAGGTACTACATTAGATGTTCTGAAAGTTATCACGCGTCATACATCCGTCTGAAACTAGATAGACAAGTGTCACGATCTTGAGCGGGTCAGAAAGTGACCACTACACGTCTGTTTCTCTCAGCAGTCGGTTCAGCTGAATTCACTTGGCTCAAAAATTATCATTTTGAAGATTGACTGAAGGAAATTATCAAGCTTTTTGGTGATGCATGCTTCAATTCTTAGCACAAACAGAAGTGCGTATCAACATGCACTGTTGAACTTTAGAGGGAGTGCCTGCTTTGATTCCACAGAGGTCTAATCTCAGTGATGAGAGATGTAGAATTTGCACTTAATTCCCTTCTAGACTAAGTTTGAGTATGCTATGATCTTTAAAAAGATCCAGTTCCTTTACTTTCAAATCGTGTTTCTTTTGAGTTTTTGAGTGCGCAGAAACCTCTCAGTGCTCTCATACACCTGTTGCAGTTCTCTGATGAATGAGTGCTGATGATCAATCTGAGCTTCTTGTTGCATCTTCCATTATTTGATTGAACAAATAATGTGACTTGAACATAGGATTTCACTTATGCCATCCTTAGCCCTCTCTTGTTACCAGATTAAATTCGAGACTTCATTTCTCAAATGTAGTCAAAGTTGCAGGTCTAGTTGCGATAAAACTTATGCGTGCGCGAACAAATACAATACACGAACACACGACAAATTTTAGATAATACATAAAAAAACTATCATGCCCAACACACGTCTGACATGCATGTTTAATATGTATCCAACACAATACAAGCGCACATTTGAACTGTACATGTTACCTAGGATGGAACAAACCGTCCCTAATGAAAATGTAAGATTTTGATTCAGACAATGACGGAGGCGAAGTTAGTTGTCAGTTAATCTATGAGTAAATTACAGAAATTCTCGTTACTATTAATGATTTTTAGAAAAGAAACTCCTGTTCTATTCTACTGAAATGAGTAAAAACCACCCTCGTGTTTTAAGTTTCTTTCAAATCTAAGATGGTACGTTAAATCTTAGACAGTACCAACGTGTCCCTCTTAAACCTAAAAGAAAATAAAGATTTCAATCATGAAGGAAAACATCATCCTCCCCAAGAGAGATTCAAATGCATGACACGAGACCAATTTTCCGCGCAAAACTGACTTCAATGATACTATTATCGCCCTCGTGCCAGCAGCCTCAGTGATTTTATCCTTAAAATAATCCATTAATTAAAAGCTCTCTAATGACCTTTAAAAAGTTAACCAAACTTAAGGAAAATCTCAACCCATTTGCCTAAAAGTGAGTGTTAGTGGATCCCCTATCTATAAAGTACATGCATTGCCCTTAATCAAATGCTAATTAAACCTAAAACCTACTCATGATAAACACGTGCAACCCTCAATTAATTTAATCACAAAACCTTAAAATCACAATCACAACCTTTGAAGAGCCCAACCTAATAATAACTCTTAGTTTTTATTTTGGTAATGATGCAAGGGTTGGCAAAAAAGTGTGTTAGTTTGTAGTGGATCTCTTCTTTAAAAAAAAAAAAAAAATTTAAAAAAAGAAGAAAAAATTAGAGTTAAGCATAAAGAGGAGAGATTCTAGTCATTATTAAAGATGTTTGCAAGAGGACCCAAGATATCATTTCTCACTGTTAGCCACAAAATCCAAGTTGATACAAAGTGTTTTTTTTTGCATATATAGCAGTGAGAGGTGATAAGGATGAGCACAACATTTGTTACATATCAGCAAGCCATAATGATTCCAAAGCTTGGTTAGCCTATAATATTGTTTAATCACTGAATCATGTAAGTTTGCTGATGTGTTCACTTTGATAAAGCTTGGAAGGGGAAGCAAAAGTCTCTCTCACTTTGCCTAGGGCTTTCCCATTTAGGCTTCACATGGCAGAGTAATTTTAGCTTGAAGTGAAAGATTCAATTCGTTAGAAGTAGTAGATTTCTTTGTTAGATCAAAGATCTTAGTTAAAACTTTGCGTATATACTTGAGTTGAATATAATACGGTATCTCGCTTTTCTTTAGAGGAAAGGTACATCACTTTTACGCTCGCGTCTGTCTATTTTTCTTACTATAAAATCTCTGCAGCCAGTTCAAGGGTATGATAACGTGCACTGCACGTGCCGATAGAAGCTAGGGCATCTCAAGGCCACCCATTCAGTAGGCAAGTACTCATCCATCACAGGCAGACGATTGCCAGATAATTAGAAGGTGATTAAGAGGCCAACATTTGTACCCAGTCCCATCACAGTAGCAATAAGTAGGCATCAAAGCTACTCCTACAGTATTTAAAGTGAAAAAGGAAACCCTTGGATTTTTTAGCATCAATGAGAGTTAGTTGATACACTTACTTTCTTAAGATAAGATTGTGTCATGATAATTAATTGCACTTTCTTGAGATGCTTCCTGCCTCAACAAGTGCATTCTATTTTTCCTTTAAAAGAAAAAGAGATAATGTA
Source organism: Agave tequilana (assembly GCA_038442645.1). Classification (NCBI taxonomy): domain Eukaryota; kingdom Viridiplantae; phylum Streptophyta; class Magnoliopsida; order Asparagales; family Asparagaceae; genus Agave; species Agave tequilana. Next base: position 14,108 of record JAVJIF010007560.1, read on the forward strand.
TGTAGAGAAAAATGTACCTCAATGCGGCTAAATCTCAGCCACATATCCTGATCGCTACGCTACCATGATCGCAGTATTTTTGTGAGGACTACTATCAGCGACCATGGCTGTAGTGTTTTGCGAGGACTGTTACGATGATGGCAGTGCTAATTAAACTGAGAATATCTGAAAATTTTAAGGACTGTCAGCTGAGAGAGCTCTCTCAGCTGACGGCTAAGATACAAATATCTCATGTATGAAATCAGTGCAACTTTGGATCTCAAACCTTGTTACAAATCCACCTTAATCTCCATAAAACTGGTTCGGATCTGGTGAACCATGCAATATGTACTCCACATAATATATGAAGTCACACCTTGCATCTAAAGAGGTCTTTATATGTCTTAGAAAAACTGATAACGCAAAATATATACCTTGAGGTATGCTTCGTAGATCAACAGTGAAGGAAGTGCGTTATTTTTCTAAAATAAAGAATAGAAAAGGAGAAAAAAAAAAAACCAATGTAACCTTAAATCTCAAAACTTGCATGCTATCTCACTTTATTCAAAATATGTTCGGATTTGGTTAACCATGGAATATGTGATCTGCTGAATCAAACAATACTCGGGTCACACGTGTCTAAAGCTGTTCTTGCAAATATCAAGAAGATGTGAATAGTTATTGCATCTCTTGTTGTGAGAATGTTTCGTTAAAACCTTATTAATGAAACGCGAGAAACCTTTCTGATTCATCACATTCTCTAAAAAAAAAAATATAGCCAACAAAATTCTGTGAAACGTGTGCTCCCAAATCTGAGTCCCTACAAAAAGCAAATCTGATGCGGAGAGGGGAAGCGAACAATGCCGGATAGATCTCGTTCTAGTGCCAACGGACTCTGGAGAAAACCTTAAAGTAGGAAAGTATTTGAATCCACGAGCAATTTACTTGAATCCACGAGAAAAGGATAGCAATTCGAATCCATGAGCAATAAGAGAGATAAACTCAATTTTAGTTGAATAATTGTTAGATAAAAGATGATTACAAAATAAAAATACAAGGCTTACAAAAGAGTACTATTCCTACTTGAAAAATATAAGCTATTTCTAAAAGAAACAAAAAGAATTAAAAGAGTCATAATCTATCTCGGTAATCTAAATTTAAAATAAAGAAACACAAGATCAATTAGAATCTAATTTGAACCTAATAACAGAGTCCTAATTAAATTCAAAATCTTGTTATGCAGCAGACCTGTCAACAGTTGAACAGGCTTGTCAATAGGACTGTAGTGGCTCAACTTTCAGAAACATCTTGTCGAAGGCTATCTGTCGATAGCAAAATTGGGCTGTCGACAGCTGATATTGGCTGTCGAGAGTTTAGGCTCAAAATTAACCTGCTATCTTGATTGTCTTCCTATATTAGTCCCTCTCTCTTCAAAAGAACTCGTTCTCGAGTTTCAATCTGGATTTAATTGCTCGGTAGGGACTCTTTTAGTTGGGATTCTTTTTCTCCTAAAATACTTCAACATTATATCTTCTTCCTCAAAAAGTTTCTGTCACCTCTTCTTATCAGCTGCTGCCTGATACTTCTTATTGATCTTCTTAATCTTCAATAGAACTTCTTTTTGTACATCCTTTGAATCGCAAACTGTATTATTGTACGAAACTCTGCTTGAGGCAAAGTTTGATCCTACGACCTTGATCTGCCTTGAAGGTTTTCATCATAATCCATGTAGCTCAATGAGGGATAATGCTTTCGTTGCTTCCATGTACCAATAGTAGGTGAAATGAATTTGAAGAATTGAAAACTTTTATCTTTTGAAATCATGACGAATCGATGTACCATGATGCTGAATGTCTCTCATGGGTGGTAATCTTTTCGTAAGCTCATCATGAACTTTGAAATCCTCCAATGATTGGTTCTATCTTCTTTAGAATTTCAGCAGTTGGAGAAATTCCTTCTAAAGCAAGTGCTTACTCTATTTCTTTTGGCTCCGCGAAGAGCTCGCCTTGATTGCATATGGCATGAAATTTATCTTCACTTCTTTCGGACTAAGAATAAGTAGCATAGGCTAATTGTTGGTTGCAGGTAGGTCAATCAATGATGAAGCTTCCTGGGTTAACGACTCTTTAATTGGTGGTTGTTGTTGTTGATTTGCTGTCTCATTCGATCAATTCGATTTCAAGAATGGTCGGTATCGAATCTCCATCTCTTCTTCCTCCAAAGTAAGAATGCAGGCTTGTAAGAGTCTTTTCATTCATCTCTACATTTTTATAGGTGGCTTGTCATGGTATATACAGATGTTTTGCAACTTATTCTTTCATATCACTGCTCTTCTTTTAAATGTGTAGGTTACAAACTTGACATGTTTTATTATGTGAATATACCACATGTCAAACAAATTATCAATTTCAACTATCCAAAGCAAAGTTGACTCAACATCAAGACTCCCAATCAAAAAAAAGAACAGAATTAGTAACCTCATCAAGATTTCAGTATCCTTCACCTTTGTAACAAATAAAATTAGAAAACTTGCTTCTTCTATTAGGGTTCAGAAATCCACCTCTCCTATTAGGGTTAAGGTTAGCGAACCTCTTTCGCCTTTCTTAGAAGATCTCTTCATCTTTATAATTATCTTCGAAATCATTGTAGTGATAGATGAGATTTCACAATTTCTCATCATAGAAAAATTCAGTAAATTGAGAATGTTGCAGATGATACCTTGGTGATGGATGATGTCATGGTGCATGATACGATTGACGATCATATCTGCTTCGGTATGTACTATCGGCTAGATTTCAATCATCAATTCTAAGAGATATCCTTTTGATGGTGTTCCTCTCCTTCCAGCTGTGTCTATTCTTATAAAAAGATCTTGCAATCCATCCCCGTCTTCTGGAATCGTCGGAGAGTTGCCGAGGCTCTGATACTAATTGACGCAAAGCGGGAATCGAACGAGTCTGGTTAGATCTCATTTTAGCGCCAACGAATCTTGGAGAGAACCTTCTGGTAGGAAAGTACTCGAATTCAAGTGCACAGCTCTCAAATCCATGAGCAATTTACTTGAATCCATCAGTAAAGGACAGCAACTTGAATCCGTGAGCAATAAGAGAGATATACTCAATTTTAGTTGAATATTATAAGGGTCTTTTTATAGGCTTACAAAAAATATTAGTCCTACATGGAAACTATAACCGATTTCTAAAAGAAATAAAAAGAATTAAAAGACTCCTAATCTATCTAGGTAATCTAAATTCAAAATAAAAAAATGCAAAATCAATTAGAATCTACTTGGACCTAATAACAAAATCCTAAATAAACTCAGAATCCTGTTACGCAACAGGTGAACAAGCATGTCGACATGACTATAGTGGCTCAACTCTCAGAAAAAAAAAAAATCATGTCGAAGACTATTTGTCGACAACAAAATTGAGCTATCAGAGATTCAAAATTAACCTGCTGCCTTGATTCGCTTCCCACATCGAACCCCCCGCTGGTGCAGTCCCCACAAAGCCTCCACCCTTTTAAGTCTGCAACCAGTTATTAAATTATTATTAATTTTTCTCCGATAATTATTGTTGCTGTTGTTGTATTGCTGTCCCCCCAAACATAAATTAAAGAGACTCCTCCACTCCCCTCCATTCTCCCTTCATTCCCCCCCTCCATCTCAACAAGTTGCACAACAAAAGCAAAGCCATGAAGTCCACACTCCTAGAAACACATGCACCAAAACAAGAGGAAGGAGGAGGAGGAGGAGGCCTTAGAGATTGGCTACAAGAAAACAAATCGAAGGAAACAGCACCAACGTCCGTCCAAAACAACCTAGAGCTCAGCCTTGGCATCCCTTTGACCACCGCCACCGCCACCACCACCACCAGAGATGTGATCATGAGCATGAGCGCTGCCAGTTGTGGTGGTGGTGAACCAAAAGCTGCAGCAGCTAGCAGGTTCATGACTACCCTTGATGGGCTGGTGCTCAATGGGCTGGCTGGGACCAAGAGACCGTGGTTCACTGACGCGGCCCCGAGTTGCAGTGTTGCTGCTGGCTTTATTCACCCATGGAGCCTCGCTGCTCGCCAGCAGAAGGCCGTCTTCGAGAAGGCTCACCAGAGATCAAACCCTTCCTCCAGTAATACTCCCACGCTTCCAAGGTTTGTTGTTCTTGATTTTATTTATTTATTTATTTTTCATGTGCACATATGTTTTCTTTTCTTTTCTTTTGAGCCATGCAAAGTGTTTCATATTATAGTTGGATTTTGTAATTTACGGAAGCTCAGAGCTCTGCTTTTAATATTTTGTGACATATTTGCAGGTCTTATAGACTTTGATAATTTGTAGTTAATTTGTAGAAGTTTAGGCTCTATATTAATGTTTTGTGGTATGATTTGCATCACCAGATTCACATAAAATTGAATGGGGGATTTTATTAAAAAACACTGTTTGGTTGTTTATATGAAATTTATTTAAAAATTTAAAGTTGAGAACACCAAAATTTATCAATAACGAACTTTCTATTATTATTATTACTACTACTACTTATTATATTGTAATAAAGATTTAAGTTTGGACTTTGAATTTAGAAGTTTCATAACTCATTCTCACGCATTTTTACTACTTAATCAGGCTTTAGCGAAAAAACAAGGAGCTGTATATACAATTATGTTTATAAATTTATTTATTTCTTATAAAACTCATATTATTTATTTCCCATAGACATCATGTTTACAAGAAAACTCATGTCTATTGAATACAATCATAGATGTAGATAGAAAATATGAATATCATGTTGCTAGGATATGCAACCCATGGCTCTTAGGCCATGCCAAGAGAGTTACAAGCAACATAAATAGATAAAAAGTAGAGAGAAATTAAGAACTATAGTTTTTTTAGTTTTGATATATTTATGCATAAATTAACTTTTATAGTAATTAGTTTTACAAAGAATTTATACGCTAGCTTTGGAATATAAGACTGGTGATGGTGATATAGCATGAGTGGGCAGCTTACATATTCGTTCTAGTAAGAGATATAAAGGGTGTGGGACAATTTATGGTTGTCTGTTGAAAGCAAAATGACTGTTGGGAGTGGGGGTAGCAAGAGTGATATGACTGAGGTGTGGTCCTTGTACATGATGTCTCTATATATTCCTTCACAAACTTAAATTTTTTTTTTTTAGGGACATATTTGGTTACAGGGAAGTGAGGAAGTGAGAAAATTTCCTTGCTTGTTTTGAATCAGAAATGAGAAATGAGAAGATTTCTTTTTTTTAATGTTCTCTTTTACACTTTTTTTTACTCTTTCATTTTCGCACTTTCAAAGTTCCATAGTTAATTTCATGGTCATGTAAATTTCACTTATTAATAAGTTGTATCTCAAAATAGTTAATTTTGATGTCATGTAAATCTCACGTGCAGTGTAATTACAGTACTAAAACGTCACTTCAGAATTAATTTTTAATTTAATATTATTTTATGATCAACCTGCGGTCAATTTTACACTTCCACTTACATATTACTAACCAAACACCAGAAAATACAATATACTTTTCTGCTTGCACTTCACATTACAATCAAATACCCGAAATGAGAATTACACAAATCTCAATTTCCCACTACAAGTTCACATTTTTCATCTTCATCCCACTTCCATCAAATCAATAGCATGTTCTCACAGCGTAAACAGTGAACCCATGAGGCCCTCATGCTTCATCAATTCACAAACATAAAACTTTATGTTTACGCGCGTGTATGTAGAGAGAGATAGTTAACAATTTTATGGAGATTTTGCTTCCAATGTACTCATCAAATTTAATTTATATTATTTAGAGTATTTAGTAAGTTAAAGTCAAGAGTTCATATGAGTTTCCCAGCATGTGTATTAAATAAATAGACATAAAATAAACGGCTTAAAACATTTTTTATCTTAATTTATTGTATAAAGTGTCCGTCCTCTTAATCCGAACATTAGACGCAACTAATGATCAATTATTAAGCGTCATTGTTAGAGTTATCAAGGCTTAACTAAGTGACAAGTTTGAATAAGTCCAAACCTGAAATGCATCTATTGTCAATTATTGCACGTTAATGATAGAGCTAGTGAGACTTGGCTTAGTGGCAAAGTGTGTGATTGAGCCGCGGTAGGCTACAGGTTCAAAATCTGGCTACAACCTTTGTTCAAAGAGTGAGAAAAAAAAGAGAAGAAGATCAATGTCCGAAATCCAACAAACTACACAACTATTTGGTTTGCTTGATTTGATGGAAGTGAGAGAAAAATGTGTAAGTGAGAAATAAAGATGAGAAATGTGGAAGCGTAGTGGAAAATTGAGATTCGTGCAGTTTTCATTGCCGGCGTGTGGTTGTAATGTGAAACATAAGTAAAAAAGTATATTTTATTTTCTAGTTTTGGGTTAGTAATGTGAAAGTGGAAGTAGAAAAATTGACCACAAAGTTGATTATAAGATAATATTAAATTAAATATTAATTCTGAAATAACATTTTAGACTGTAATTGAACTGCAAGTGAAATTTACATTACATCAAAATTAACTGTTTTGAGTAACAACTTATTGCAAGTGAGATTTACATGATCACAAAATTCACTATTCATTTTAAAAGAGAAGTGTAAAAGGAAAAATGAAAATGAGTTTTCTCATTTTTCATTTCAGTTTAAAATAAATAAAATAAGTGAGAAATGAGTTTTCTCACTTCTTATTTTCCTCCCATTTCTATGAATCCAAACACGCCCAAAGTCACAAAGATTCCGAGTTACCTCCCTTTTAGTTGGGCTGATGGGCCCCAAATTCACCCACGGGCCGTCCATCCTAAAATCCTAAAAGGCCCACTAACTCATCCATGCTCTCAAAACCCACCAACTCCTGATCAATTAACCCACAGAATTAGCAACCCCACCACGCAATCTCTCCATACCAACGGATTCAACCATGCAAAATATTTACATAGATACACTGAAGATTCGCTCAACTAATGCCAATCCATCATTCATGGTTTTTTCTCATTCCCACCAAAAAAAATAAAATAAAATAATAATGGTTTTATTGCTATCCTCCTCATTAAATTCTCATCCCTTTTTTTGGCCAATTCTCATCTATAAATACCCAACAAAATCATATTCTGATTTCTATATATTAACTTCTTACACGTAGAAACAAAACATAAATACTAAGACAGCGGCCGCGCTGTTCACTACTGTCTGCCAGATTCACCGCGCCCACGCCGCCCCCGATCGTGGGCTGGCCGCCGGTCCGGGCGTCTCGGAGGAACTTGGCGAGCCCGGCGAAGCCCGAAACGGACGGCCAAAAGGAGGCGAAGATGGACGACGACGGCGAGAGGATGAAACCGCTTGATGAGGTCAGGCCGGCGGCGATGTTCGTGAAGGTGAACATGGAAGGGTTCGCCGTGGGGCGAAAGATCAACCTCAAGGCGCATGATAGCTACGAGTCGCTCTCGCGCGCTCTTCAGAAAATGTTCACCAATTTCCTCTCTAGTAAGTGAAGTTGGATTCATCCTATTAATTAATTTTCATCGTTGCTTGTTTGATGATTTCCTTTTGCTTTATCTAATTGAAAACAGCTGGTAATATTTACGTAGTTAATTTGTGCCTGTGAAAGATAGTAACTGTGCTTGTTTTTTCCTATGGGAGGGTGACATTTAAATTTCATCTTTTCAGGGTTTATGAAACTTTTAAGGGTCTGTTTTTGGTTTTGAGTTTTAGTTTTCTAAAATGTAGTTTTCTACGGATAAATTCACAAACTCTAAAAAATCAAATAGAGATCTATTTTATTAGTTTTTTTTTTGAGGGTAAGGTGGGGGCATTGGCTCCGAATTAGTATTATTAAAATAATAAAAAATGTGAAGTTACTAGAGTTAAGAGGAAAGAAGATGTCTGAGATTGCTACAAGTACAATCAACAATAACCAAGACGCCGAAAAAGACCACAAACTTTAGAGGCTTGTGACATTATGAGGTGGGAAGTGAGATTGCCATAGCACCACCAATGATGAGATCCGCCTTCCAAGCTCCACAATAGAAGATTTCACTAGAAAAACCTTTTGATTTCGTTCATGTCACACTACCCATATAAGAGCATTGACCACACAATCTCATCGGTTAACTTCACTTCGCGGGATATTGGAAAGCCTCTAAGTGATCTTGTTCCAGTGCCCAAAATTTCAAAATAAAAGGACAATGAAGGAAGATATGGCCAACGGTTTCCGGATTAACCCCAAAAGCATACACGGTGTGGTGATGTGAATATCTCTTTTGGCAAGATCGTCCGCCGTTAAGAGCCGTTCATAAAATGAGATCCACATGTGCACCTTAGTCATTAATGGAGTTTGTGTAGTCCAAACACATTGAAAGCAATTACTTTCTTCGTGATAATCGGTAAGGCTTTTATAAAAGAGTTGACAGTGAAGAGATCACTTTGATTAAGCTTCCAATGTTGTAGTTTACTAAAATACAATTAGTTAGCTTCAAAAAAATTGTCTTAACTATAGTTTAAAAAAATCCAGTCAAGGTAGATTTTTTTTTTTCAACTCCAAAAGTTGTTCACTCGTTTAACTAATAAAACTACATATTAAAAAACTACAGTTACAGTTTTGCAAACCTCTAATCACAACTTAAACAAGTTAACTACAATTTAAAAACCTTGGAGGCCAAGCAGGACCTGATTGCAAGCATATCTAAGTTTCATTCTGATTTTATTGATTTGTCACAAGATTTCCTTAATGTATTGATCAATTTAAACAAACAATTTGAACACAAATATTTGTTTTTTTATTAATTTCTATCTTGGTAATTTTAACAAATCCTTTTCCTTTTTAGTAAAATTAATTTTTTGTTATATATAGGTTTTTTTCCCCCGAAATATAGGTCGTAGCCTGGTGCAAACGGGATTTGAACCCTCATACTTCTTTCCAGTGCCAAAGAGATTTTATCACTGTGCTGTTGAAAGATAAACTCAAACAAAGTCCCTTGGAGTTCCCAATACAATATTAATTAAGGAGATGAGAGGTCAAATGCATTATGTAGTTTGTAATTATCAAGAGTCATTGTGAGGAAGTTTAAGAGTCATTGTGTGTGGAATTCCAATGTGTGTGGAATCTCAAGAGTCATTAGGAGTCTATAAATAGTGTTGTCATCCTTGAATGAAATGAGAGAGAGCAAGAGTTTGATAGAAAAGAAATTTTTGTGTTCTTGCTTCTTGCTCCTCCTCCTCATATTTCTAGTTCTTCTTGTGCTAACAAATTGGTATCAGAGCCAAGGTGAAGCTTGAAGCTTCTTTGGGAGGTGATTCCCATTGTGAAGCTTGAAGCTTGAAGCAAGGTGAAGCTTGAAGCTTCTTTGGGAGGTGATCCCATTGTGAAGCTTGAAGCTTGAAGCTTGGAGAAGACCGCCCCTACCACTTCGTACAAGTGCTGAAGGCAAAGGCGAAGACAAGTTGCCGAAGGCGAAGTTAAGTGCGAAGGCGAAACTAAGTACCGAAAGTGAAGACAAGTGCTGAAGGTGAAGACCGTTGGTGACAGCCATGGCAAATTCCGGGAGTACACCGTTGGGACAAAAGCCTACACCGCTGGGGCAGATGCCGCTACCATGCCTCATAAAGACGAACTATGACAATTGGAGCATTCAGATGCGGGTGTTGCTTGGTGCACAAGACGCGTGGGAAGTAGTTGAGAATGGCTACACAGAGCCGGCTACTACTGATAACATGACGCCGAATCAGTTAAAGGCGTTGAAAGAAACGCGCACGAAAGACAAGACCGCTCTCTACTTCTTATTCCAAGCGGTAGATGAGTCGGGGTTCGAGAAGATTGCTAGTGCGGCAACTTCGAAGGAGGCATGGGAGATTTTGCGAAAAGTCTTCAAAGGCGCCGACCGTATTAAACAAGTGCGGCTTCAAACTCTACGAGGTGAATTGGAGGTCATGAAAATGAAGGAGTCAGAAGGAGTATCTGACTACATCACGAGTGTACAAACGGTGGTAAATCAACTCAAATGCAATGGAGAAACCATAACCGATTCAAGGGTCGTGGAGAAGATTCTGCGGTCATTGATCGAGAATTTTGAAAATGTTGTATGCGCAATTGAGGAGTCGAAGAATCTGGAGGAGATGACCATAGATGATCTCGCCGGTTCTCTCGAGGCGCATGAGCAACGGAAGAAGAAGAAACAAGATTTGCTCGAAGAGGCCTTACAATCTAAGGCAACTATCAAGGAGGACAAGACGATGTATGCCCAGCAAAACTGGCGTGGTCGAGGACGCGACCGTGGAGGTCGTGGTCACGGTAGAGGCTGCGGACGCGAAGACAACTCGAAAGAAAGGACCAGTCGATCCAACAAAATTGGCGTGGTCAAGGACGCGGTCATGGTAGAGGCGGCCGGTCAAATCGTCAAAATGTCCAGTGCTACAAATGCGGCAAATATGGACACTACGCAAAAGAGTGCTACTCCGACAAAAAGATAGAAGAAAATGCGAAACTAGTCACGGAAGAGAAGATAAGAGACGATGGTGTTCTCATGATGGCCTATAAAGACATTATTCCTGATAGCGACTCGGTCTGGTATCTCGATACAGGCGCTAGCAATCACATGAGTGGGCACAAACATCTCTTTATGGAGATCCAAGAGATAGAAGATGGGCACGTGTCATTTGGAGATGCGTCGAAGGTTCAAGTCAAAGGCCGAGGAAAAATATGTTTTTCTCAAAAGGATGGCAAAGAAGGGACAACTGAGGATGTCTACTATGTGCCTGACATGAAAAGTAATCTCCTTAGCATGGGCCAACTATTAGAGAAGGGATATTCGATCTTCATGAAAGATCGAATGTTACACTTGAAAGACAAAGGAGGCCGGTTACTTGCACGAGTGGAGATGGCCAAGAATCGGATGTTCAAACTCAACTTGAGAAGTGTGCGAGAAAGGTGCTTGCAAGTCAACATGAATGACAAAGTCTCGTTGTGGCACTTGCGGTTCGGACACTTACATTATGGCGGCCTAACAGAATTAGCAAAGAAGCATATGGTCCACGGGTTACCAGATATGGACTACACCAAGAAATTTTGCGAAGGGTGTGTACTTGGCAAGCAAACAAGGAACACTTTTCAGAAAAGGGCGGAATATCGTGTAAGGAGTTCTCTCGAGTTGGTACATACCGATATATGTGGCCCGATCACACCTAAGTCATTCAGTGAGAAGAGGTATTTTATCACCTTTATTGACGACTGCACAAGGAAGACTTGGGTTTACTTCATGAAAGAAAAGTCCGAGGCACTCGAGGTGTTCAAGAAATTTAAGATGCAAGTAGAGAAGACAACTGGTCTTTATATCAAGGCCTTACGATCGGACAGAGGCGGAGAGTACATGTCAACTGCTTTTAAAAGCTACTGCGAGGAATAAGGAATCAGAAGATTCTTGACTGCACCATACTCACCTCAGCAAAATGGTGTGGCCGAGAGGAAAAATCGGACTATTCTTGATATGGTTCGGTCGATGTTGAAGAGCAAAAACATGCCAAAAGAATTTTGGGCAGAAGCGGTGCAATGTGCTGTGTATGTGCAAAATCGGTGCCCACATGCGAAGATGGGAGATCAAACACCCCAGGAAGCTTGGAGCGGATGAAAACCAACCGTATCACATTTGAGAGTATTCGGTAGTGTGGCCTATGCGCACGTACCGGATCAAAGAAGAACCAAGCTAGATGACAAGAGTAAGAAGTACGTGTTCATCGGGTATGACGAGAAGACAAAAGCTTTCAAGTTATTCGACCCGATCGAAGAAAAGGTGGTTGTAAGCCGAGATGTGCAAGTGAATGAAGAAAGCGCATGGGATTGGAACAACAAAAAAGTGGTGACGCAGGAGGAAGAAATAGAAGAATCAACCTCTGCACCGATAATCAAACAGACAAGCCCTCTGACATCTGATGATGAAGAAGAACCAAGACAACCGAAGATGCGAAGCTTGCAAGATCTATACGAGACAACAAGCGAAGTACACTTGGTATGTCTTCTAGCGGATGCTGAGAATATCACTTTTGAAGAAGCAGTGAGAGATAAGAAATGGCAAGCCGCGATGGATGAAGAAATAAGTGCTATTGAAAGAAATGAAACTTGGGAGTTGGTGGAGCTGCCGAAAGGACATCAACCCATAGGAGTAAAATGGGTGTATAAGAAAAAGATGAATGCCCAAGGTGAGATAGAAAGATATAAGGCACGTCTAATAGCAAAAGGCTATAGACAAAAGGCTGGGATTGATTATGATGAAGTCTTTGCTCCAGTCGCGAGGTTGGAGACAATTCGGCTTCTTATATCCCAAGCAGCACAATTCAAGTGGCCAATCTATCAGATGGACGTGAAGTCAGCATTTTTAAATGGTGTGCTTGAAGAAGAAGTATATGTGGAGCAAACTCCTGGGTACATGAAAGCCGCGAAGGAGAAAAAAGTGTTGAAGTTAAAGAAGGCGCTATATGGGCTGAAGCAAGCGCCGCGAGCATGGAATACCCGAATCGACACCTACCTCAAAGGGAACAGGTTCATGCAATGTCCTCATGAGCATGCATTATACGTGAAGAAGAAAAAAGGTAACTTGCTGTTTGTTGCTCTTTATGTTGATGATCTCATATTCATGGGGAATAATGAGGAGATGATAAAAGACTTCAAAGAAGCGATGACTCGAGAGTTCGAGATGACAGATTTGGGGCTGATGAAGTATTTTCTTGGTCTTGAGGTTAAGCAAGGAAAATCGGGAATATTTGTGTCCCAAGAGGCGTATGCAAAAGACATTTTGAAGAAAAACAAGATGGAAGATTGCAACCCGGTAGCAACACCGATGGAACTTGGTGCGAAACTCTCAAAATTTGATGAAGGAGATCGAGTGGATGCAAACAAATACCGGAGCTTAGTTGGGAGCCTACGGTATCTTACATGCACAAGGCCTGACATTGCATATAGTGTCGGGATAGTGAGTCGGTTCATGGAGGAACCGAAATACTCACATTTGAAGGCTATCAAGAGGATTCTTCGATACATTCGAGGAACTGTATCACTCGGGTTATTCTACTCGGAGACACATGAATACAAACTGGTAGGTTACTCCGACAGTGATTGGTGCGGAGATATAGATGATCGGAAAAGCACATCGGGATATGTGTTTTATATGGGAGACACAGCTTTCACATGGGTCTCAAAGAAGCAGCCAATAGTAACCTTATCAACATGCGAAGCAGAATATATGGCAGCATCATGGTGCGTGTGCCACGCAATCTGGCTGAGAAATTTGCTATGTGAGCTAAAACTCCAGCAAAACGAAGCGACTGAAATACGAGTTGACAACAAATCAGCAATTGAGTTGGCAAAGAATCCGGTGCACCATGAAAGGAGTAAGCATATAGATGTTCGTTTCCATTTCATACGGGAACATGTGAAGAAAGGTAAAGTGCGACTGAGTCACGTTGCGAGTCGTGATCAAGTGGCAGATATCTTTACAAAGCCGCTACCAACAGTGCTATTCGAAAATTGCAAGAAGATGATTGGAATGAAGGATGAAAAATGTTTGAGTTTAAGGGAGGAATTTGTTGAAAGATAAACTCAAACAAAGTCCCTTGGAGTTTCCAATACAATATTAATTAAGGAGATGAGAGGTCAAATGTATTATGTAGTTTGTAATTACCAAGAGTCATTGTGAGGAAGTTTAAGAGTCATTGTGTGTGGAATTCTAATGTGTGTGGAATCTCAAGAGTCATTAGGAGTCTATAAATAGTGTTGTCATCCTTGAATGAAATGAGAGAGAGCAAGAGTTTGATAGAAAAGAAATTTTTGTGTTCTTACTCCTTACTCCTCCTCCTCATATTTCTAGTTCTTCTTGTGCTAACATGTGCTACAGTGATACTTCCTTTGTTATACATAATTAGACATATTTGAGTTGTAAACTTAGATTTCACTATTTCTTTGTTGAACGAAATTATATATATAGTACAATTTAGTTATCTTCATTTATCCTTCATTAATGTTTTTTTTTATTTTAATTTCTTCAGCTAATTACTCCAACTCTGCACAAGAAGAGCAAGACGAGGATCCCAATTCCGACTACATTCTTCTTTATGAAGATAATGAAGGAGACCGCATGCTTGTTGGTGATGTGCCCTGGGAGTAAGTTAATTTAATTTTTATAGGGTTTGGTTAATAAATAAAATTATTATTTATCAATCAAATAAGAACATATCTTCTTCAATTATCAAAAAATCTAATGCAAGGAAATTGTGCAGGCTGTTCATAACCTCTGTGAAAAGGCTATACATTGCTCATAACCCCAAAACGCCGAAAAGTGGTATACTTACTATAATTTGAGAAGGAAAAAAATTCAATTTTTTTTCAGTTTCTTTTAATGAAATTAACAAAGTCTAATTTCTTGATGCACTGGTGAGAAATTTTCAGATGATGAAAAAGCAACAGATGAGCAGAACTGAGCAAAAGCTACATTTCTAACCAAAATGAAGAGGATGAGGAGATCAAGGGACTATGTGTGATAGACTATGTTTTTCTTTTTGTTAATTATGTGCAGTACTCTAGGTTTGATGAGTAGAGCTTGAGGATTGGTGCTATTAATTCTACCATGTTTTGTAATGTTTTGTGATGGTTGGAGATATCCAAATCTTCTGACATCTTATTCTAAACAATGAAATAATTTCTTCTCCGATCTAATGGTGTTTTAAAAGAGTTCAGCCCTGAAGGTTTTATTGAGTATATTAGAATTTTAAAGCTATTATTATACGGATTTGAGTTGGCTTCAGGTCTTAAGATAAATTTCGACAAAAGCTCAGCAATTGTTCTGACAGAAAATCCTCAACTTCAATTGGAAAATTGCTAGCATGTTGAATTGTAAATGTGGTTCTTTTCCAATAACATATTTGGGAGTGGTCTTGAAATCAAGTAAATTGCTTAATAAAGATTGACAGAAGATTAGCTGGTTGGAAAGATAATAATTTGACGAGGGGGGAATTAATACTAGCTAACTCCATTCTATCATCCATGCCTCTGTATGTAGTGTCATTTCGTAAATTTCTTGCTTGGATTGTTGATCAGAATGATAAACTGAGGAGTTTCTTTTGGAAAAGAGGAAGAGAAGTAACACCTGGTGCTTGCTTAGTCAGATGGGATGAGATTTGTCAGAGGAAGGATTATGGGGGATTTGGCATTCTAAATCTTAAACAAATCAGGCCTTATTGGGAAATGGATTTGGAGATATTTTACTCATGCAGAATTGAGTTGGAGAAAGTTGATTCTGCTGGATGTGTTTTGAGTTTGGAGGGAAAACTTGAGTTTCCCTCTTATTTGTCTTAGAGTTTAGTCCCACATTGGACAGGTGATGGGAGATTGGGTAGTATATATACCATCTTCTCCCATGCCTATTGTTATGAGTGTTGGGCCATGAGCCACATCCCTATACGCGTGCACGCACGCCGAACCGGGCTGGGTGGCGCTCGCCCACGACCCGCGGACACGAATGCAGTTTGATTAGGGGCTTGTAATTAGTTTTTGAACTTTGAGGGGTATTTTGTTTGCAACAGCTAAAATTGTTGGGAATCCACACAACAGAGAAGACGGCCACCAGAGAACGGCCATCAAACGACATGAACAATTAAATAAAGAAAAGAAAGAGAGAACACTAAATTTAACGAGATACAACAATTTGCCTAAGTTTTTGTTGGGAATCCACACAACAGAGAAGACGGCCACCAGAGAACGGCCATCAAACGGCATGAACAATTAAATAAAGAAAAGAAAGAGAACACAAAATTTAACGAGATACAGCAATTTGCCTAAGTTCTCGGGACAAGGGGAGAGATTTCTTATTGAATCAATCAATTACAGGTTATAGGTATCGGGATACAAATAGAGGACACTATCCCTCCTTATATAGCTAAAGAAACCACGAAGAAAAGAAAACCAAAAACACCTAATTCGGATCAGAAACAAATTCAGAATCAGATTTAGAAACAGGCCGCGCAACAGTAATGAGTCGACTAATAACTTCTATTAGTTGACTAATACATGTTTTAGTCGACTAGTCTGAAACAGATGTGCCAACTCTCTATATCTAATCATTAGTCGACTAAGTCATTGCCTTAATCGACTAGTCTATAGTAAAACAGATTTTTCAACTCTCTGTTTGTATTATTAGTCGACTAGGCCATTGCCATAGTCGACTAGTCTTACTTCCTCCTATGCAGTCCAACTTCGATACGATCGACACGCTCTCGCATTCGACACCATTGATTGCATTGATTTTTGGCTAACCACCAACAGAGTTTAAAAAAAACTCTTTTAACAAGATTTTTACCTTCTCTCCCTACAATTCTCCACTTCAGTGAAGATTTCTCAAATCTGAGCCGAACACAACATAGCACCATGTCGACTCCAATTGGCTGCACTATTGTGGTTGCCTACGTATCCATGCCCAACGGGATCAAACCACACGTAGTTCATCCAAACGAGCTTCATCGAGCTCAAGCAACTGTGATTAAATCTTCAGCAGCAAACTAAACTGGCTGAGTCATATGAACCTCCTCACTAATACCATTATGGAGAACAAGCCTTCAATTTGAGCTTGTCATCACAATATGCAAACCTCACTCCTAACTCAGATAGGAGTAGCTGAAAGCCGTGCTTGGAAGCAGTTAGTCCAGCAAAGCGAATAGGAAAAAGAGATTATCGTTGGGGCTTAAGGTAGAAGAAAACAAGCTCAGAGCTGAAAAGTCGACAAGGCGCACGTCATAAGCATAGTTTCAAGTTAAAAGAAAAGACACACTGGCGACAGAGACAAAGTCTCCCTCTAAATCCCAACTGGCTAGAGAGGGTAGCTCTTCAAGTCAGCCATGAGCCAACAAGCAGTACTCTTTCAAGGATGAGCATGTCAATTTGTTGTTAAAGTTACTTAACAAGAGCAACAGACTGAAACTTTCTGAAGCTAGACGTCCTGAGGAGGTGGCCAATACCGACAACCCCAATTATTGCTTATATCATAGGATGCTCGGACACCCCACCAAGAGCTGTTATGTCTTCAAAGGCATTCTCCAAGCTTTGATTGATGCGGAGGTGCCCAAGCTTCGCCCTGAGCAAAAGAAAATGACGTCAAATATGACGTCATTTCTTCAGTTGGGGGTATAACCTCCAATGCCGGCCGGAGTAGTTCCCATCTCGAAAGGGATACTAAGGGTACTCAATATAGATCCACACCACCAGCAGGAGAAATGTCTCGTACCTGTTCCTAATCCTCAAGGAGAGATCATGTGGGTTCATCCTGACCTTGTGGATAGCCAACAGTGGACTACTGTTACCAACAGGAAGTCTAGGGGCAAAGCAAAAGTTTCGCCTTGCAATGTGGTATGTGCTTCCTCTCAGGAAGCAGAAACCGATATTTTCTCACTAACTGATTCGGAGGAGGAGACAACCGTCCTTGCTGTAGAACTGAATGCGCCGCTCGTAGCAGAGACCCGCTCAGGTCAGTCATACTTGAAGAAGTATGACAAAATGGTGGCAAGTCTGTTGGCCCAAAGGCATATCACTCTAGTTTTGATGATGATCAACTCATGTAGTTATATTTGCTAATGATCTTGTTTAATTAGTGACAGATTCTTTATCAAGATCTTAGTAGGTGCAAAGCTCAACAAAGGATTAAATGTCAAGATTTGGAGCTAGCACGGGGTGATCCAAGGAGCTTTGGATCAAGCTTGGACCAAGTCAAGAAGATGAGAAGCCTTCAAGTGAAGACTTCAAGAAGATGAAGACTTGTGTCTAGGTATAAGATTTTGTTTTTGTTTTAGATAAAAATGTAAAGGATAGAATAGTTGGTGGATTGCTCAAGTCTATATCACACACACACTCTTGATAGAACTCTTGATAGAATGATTTTCATAAAAGATTTTCCTAATTAAGAAAAGATTTTTATTTGTGATAAAATACAATTTGGTTTTTGGTATTTCATAGTTTACATATCTTATATCCAAAACCATGCTTAGAGCCTATTGTCAAAAACTAGATATTTCATCTTGATTGTGTAGTGGATCATATCCATACACACTATGCTTTTAGAGTATATCTTGTTTTTGTATTTGATGGAAATTTGGAAAAACATGTTGTTTTAGAAAAACAGTTTTTATTATGAGCCAATATTTCCAAGTTACAAAAATAGTCAAATCTTCAATAACATGCCTTGATTTTGTGCAAGCATGTTTCTATATCATAAAACTATTTTTGTAGAATTTCTAAGTATTTATGGGATTTTTATTAAGCCAAAAAGACCTATCCTTAATCCCAAATTTTCAGGTTCTGGCAGTTCTGATTTTTCAGAACTGACAGTGGCCGGTCGACCGGGTCGGTCGACCGGACGTGCACAGCGTGCACGCCTGTGTGCACTGGAGGACGGTCGACCGGACCGGTCGACCGCTTAAGAGAGCTTTGCTCTCGGGAATTATCGGTCGACCGGGCCGGTCGACCGACAGAGAGTTTTCTCTCTTCTCCAGTTGCGCGGTCGACCGGGCCGGTCGACCGGAGGCTGCAACGGTCGGATTTTTGACCGTTGCCGGTCGACCGGACCGGTCGACCGGTAGCTCTGACAGAGCCCAACGGTCAGATTTTTCTGGCCTCTATAAAAGGGGGTTTTGTCATTGTTTGAAGCCAAGTTTTTAGGAGAGCTTTTGTCCAGTTTTTCTGATACTTTTAGAAGAGTTTCTCCACAATATTTGAGAGCAAATATTTCCTATCTTAAGGGAAGTTTTATCAAGAGAGTGTTAAAGTGATTTCTTGAGTTTTCCATCAAAGCTTTCGTTCCTTGTTTTTTTTCTCACACTACACTTGAGCTTCCATTGTATATCTATCCTATAGGGAGAGGGTTGTAGTGAGTTTGTAATTGGTGATCAAGTGTTAGATCACCAAAGAGATTTCCTTTGTATTTGAGGAGACGGGCAAGTGTGCTCGTTGGTGGTTAGAGTTCGGTTGTGAACTCTTGGTGGTTTGAGGTGCGGCCTCGGCGAGTCGGTGGACTTGCGTGTGTAAGGGACTTTGGAGTCCGAGAGCTTGTAGGTGTTGCGGCACCGAGGAGAGATCCGGTGGGATCTTACATAGTGGAAATCCTTCGTGTGTCGAAGGCGGGGATGTAGAGCAAGTGTGCTCGAACCTCGAAACATACCCTTGTGTTTGCGATTGCTATCTCTTGCTCTCTTTCTCTTATTGTCTTATTTATATCTTGCAATTACTTTATAGTCTTTATCTCTTATATGCATGATATACCCTTGTGCTTAAATTGCTATACTTGCTTGGGATTGTTGTTAACACTAGTATTCAACCAAGAGAGCCAACGCGGCACCTCAACCCATTCAAGGGGAATCTAGAGGAGCTTGTCCAGAGCCTCGCAAGGGGAATTCGGCAACACTCTTGTGTTATACATAAGTGTTTAATTAAAAGAAGTTTAATTTGGTCATCTTAGTTTTAAATTCCGCATTATTTGTTCATAAGTGACCATTAGATTAGCCATCACCTATTCACCCCCCCTCTAGGTGATCTTTCAATTGGTATCAGAGCTAGTGCTCTTGATATTGGGTCTAACAACCTAAGAGTTAAAGATCCTCTTTTAGGCTAATCACAAGATTTGTACACACACCATGGACTTCATGTCACCACCCACCTTTGACATCCTTAACATCCAAATTTGGAAGGTTAAGATGTCTTTGTTCCTCAAAGGACTTGGCCTTAGTGTATATCTTGCCACAACTAATAAAGAATATTGCTTAAATGGTAAGAACATTGAGGCTAATGCAAAAGCCCTTCATGCTATTAAGTCAACCCTAAATGATGATTATTTATCTAGGGTTTTTAATGTTGAATCGGCTTTTGTAGCTTGGAACATCATCACCTCCCTTGGCGAAAAGGATCTATACTATGCGGGGAGCGATTCGGACGTTGGAAGCGACATCTCCAACGTATGCTATATGGTCCAAGGGGATAACTCCCTTGAGGTAAACTCCGATTCCGATGATGAGGACATGTCATATGATGAGCTTACTACCTTTTGTCATCTATTGCTTGAAAAGTATGACATGATTAAGAAAGAAAATAAAATTTTGAGAAAGAAAATTGATTGCATGCATATAGAACAAGATTCTTTTAAATCTAACATTGCATGCTTAGAAAAAGAGAATAATGATTTGAAAAAGAATTTTGATTGCATGCTAAGAGAGAATGATTCTTTTAAAACTAAAATAGCATGTATTGAAAAAGAAAACAATATTTTGAAAAATGAGAATGTTTCCCTTATGTCTAAATTAAATGATTTATGTGAAGGGAATATGTTTTTGAAAAATAAAATTGCCTTGGTGGAAACTCAAAAGGAAGTTGTTTTTCAAGAAAATATTACTTTGAAAAGAAAATTTGTTGAAAAAGAAAAAGAATTTGTTTCACAAAAGAAAAAGAAAAATGATCATATATCTCATCATGCTTTACATGCCACCACTAATGAGATTAAAGATTTGAAAAATAAAATGAATAATTTGAGTTCAACCTTGAACTCTTGTGCATTCAATCATTCTAAATTGGAGTCCTTGTTTTCAAAGAAACAAACTCCTTCCTCTCATGCACATCATCATGCTCATGCTTATGTTGCACAACATGATCACACTCCTACACATAAGCATACTAAGGTGTACGTTTGTACACATTGTGGCCGCAAAGGCCATTTAAGAAAATATTGTTATGATAGATTAGGTCATTTCAATTTTGCCAAGAATAAGAATTTTTGGGTGCCTTACAACATGACTAACATCAAAGGACCCAAGAAAATATGGGTACCAAAATCCCCACCTTGTGTATTTGATGTAGGTGAGGAATCTCTCAAAACGTGAGAGATTTGGTGCCTTGATGGTGGGTGCATTTGAACTAAAATGACACATACTTGGAGCACCGCTATCAAGAAATTTTGGTGGGTCAACCACCATGTTAGGAGCTTTGGAGTTGGTAACAATTTCTAAACTCCTATTTCATTATGCACATGCTTTTAATTTCATGTATCATATAGCATGTTCATATTTTTTTTGGTGCTTCATGTGGCATTTACATGCTTAAATGTAGAATGTGTCAAAACTTGCATTTATACATATATGAATAGTGAACTACAATTGACTCATATATATTTGAACTTCTTGCTCATTTGTATCCACTATATGCATGTGTATAGGCTAGTTTTGATGATTCGGTCATTTATACTTGTTATGCCTATCTTTGATTTTACTTCATGTATATGTGTGTTTAATTCAAATCTAATAAATATACATGTATACCCGTGAATCTCTAGCTTTCATGCAAATATTTGATAGACTCTTTTACAATTTTGGGATATGTATGTGTATTGTTAGATTTGTATAATTCATACATATACCATGAAGATTGTAGTTTTTAATAAAAATGATTTTGTGTTGATTTGATAACAATGATTTCTATGTGATTTGAGCTTCAATGACAACTTTCATGAAAATACTATTTACATAACCTTTGAACACTCATCTTTTATTCAAAAATATATTTATGAGCTTTATGGACTATGAGTGCTTGGATTTTTATGTACTTAGTCTCATTCATGAAAAACATATGATTTGACATATTTGAAGGATCTTTAACTAGTTTTCAAAAACAATTTATACTAGTTATGTATTCTTCAAATAGTTTTTGAGATTGTCACATGATTCTATTTTTCTTAAAATTTAATGCTTCATGATTTGAATATTAGTTTATATGTTAGTTTTTGTCAACACTAGGATTTATACTTGAACATATCATGGGCCTCAAAAAGATCTATTAGTAAGTGTGCTTAAATGCTTATTTGAACCCTTGAAATGTACTTGTATTGCTTAGTTTTGATGATTCATACATATTTAAACTTATGTTCACCTTTTGGATTTGATTTATGATCATGTGCCTTTTATTTCATGTATATGTGTATTTTGCCAAACCTTAAAATATACATGTATAACTCTTGAGTCTTTTGCCTTCAATGCAAATCCATTCATATAGACTCACTTGAGTTTAAGAGATATGTATGTATATTTCATGTATTGTCAAAACATACATATATCTTGACATATAGATTTTGTTTTCAATGATTTAATAAAAAATGTGAGATGATTTTGATGTTTATGATTTTCTAAGGAATATTGTACCTTATTGCCATTTTCATGATGCCATGTTTCACATAACATTAGTACACTCACTTCTTTTGAAACTATTTGGACTTTATAGATTAGAGTGTTTGAGTGTTTTGTGTTTCATTGCTATTTCATGAAAATCCTTAGATTTATTCCTTGATAGAAGGATTTCGTACTAGTTGTTAAACACTCTCATTTAACTAGTTCGAATTCTTCATGTGTTGTTAATGCTAAGCTTAATTCAAATCTTATTTTTCAAGCTTATGCATTAGATTTTAAAATGGTATCAATATTTTTTATTTGATATCAAAGAGAAAATTCAAAATTTGTTTTGATAAAATAGAATTAATGATTTTGTTTTGATGAGAAAAATTCAAAATTTTTGATTTGTATCGCCCCTCCTTGACTTCTTTATTTTTGACATAAAGGGGGAGAAAATTTGTTGATTTGCTTTTACTTTGAACCCTTTGTTGATGATTGACAAAAAGGGGGAGAAGTATTTGTGATGTATTTGTGATATATGCATGATTTCCTTACTTAAGGGGGAGAAGTATTTGTCTTCCTTACTTAAGGTTGTATAAGATTTGTATTTATGCATATATATATTTGTATTGCAAATAGGAGAAAAAGATTTTGATTTATGCTTGTTGCATCTCCATATTTGCATCCATATTCATGTGCTTCATGATCATATTTATTATTTATTTTGTATGCATGAGTTAAGGGGGAGCTTCTTTGAAGCTTTACTTTAATCCATGCATATATAACTTCATGAGTTTTGTCATCATGAAAAAGGGGGAGATTGTTGGCCCAAAGGCATATCACTCTAGTTTTGATGATGATCAACTCATGTAGTTATATTTGCTAATGATCTTGTTTAATTAGTGACAGATTCTTTATCAAGATCTTAGTAGGTGCAAAGCTCAACAAAGGATTAAATGTCAAGATTTGGAGCTAGCACGAGGTGATCCAAGGAGCTTTGGATCAAGCTTGGACCAAGTCAAGAAGATGAGAAGCCTTCAAGTGAAGACTTCAAGAAGATGAAGACTTGTGTCTAGGTATAAGATTTTGTTTTTGTTTTAGATAAAAATGTAAAGGATAGAATAGTTGGTGGATTGCTCAAGTCTATATCACACACACACTCTTGATAGAACTCTTGATAGAATGATTTTCATAAAAGATTTTCCTAGTTAAGAAAAGATTTTTATTTGTGAGGTTTTTGGTATTTCATAGTTTACATATCTTAATCCAAAACCATGCTTAGAGCCTATTGTCAAAAACTAGATATTTCATCTTGATTGTGTAGTGGATCATATCCATACACACTATGCTTTTAGAGTATATCTTGTTTTTGTATTTGATGGAAATTTGGAAAAACATGTTGTTTTAGAAAAACAGTTTTTATTATGAGCCAATATTTCCAAGTTACAAAAATAGTCAAATCTTCAATAACATGCCTTGATTTTGTGCAAGCATGTTTCTATATCATAAAACTATTTTTGTAGAATTTCTAAGTATTTATGGGATTTTCATTAAGCCAAAAAGACCTATCCTTAATCCTAAATTTTCAGGTTCTGGCAGTTCTGATTTTTCAGAACTGACAGTGGCCGGTCGACCGGGTCGGTCGACCGGACGTGCACAGCGTGCACGCCTGTGTGCACTGGAGGACGGTCGACCGGACCGGTCGACCGCTTAAGAGAGCTTTGCTCTTGGGAATTATCGGTCGACCGGGCCGGTCGACCGACAGAGAGTTTTCTCTCTTCTCCAGTTGCGCGGTCGACCGGGCCGGTCGACCGGAGGCTGCAACGGTCGGATTTTTGACCGTTGCCGGTCGACCGGACCGGTCGACCGGTAGCTCTGACAGAGCCCAACGGTCAGATTTTTCTGGCCTCTATAAAAGGGGGTTTGTGTCATTGTTTGAAGCCAAGTTTTTAGGAGAGCTTTTGTCCAGTTTTTCTGATACTTTTAGAAGAGTTTCTCCACAATATTTGAGAGCAAATATTTCCTATCTTAAGGGAAGTTTTATCAAGAGAGTGTTAAAGTGATTTCTTGAGTTTTCCATCAAAGCTTTCGTTCCTTGTTTTTTTTCTCACACTACACTTGAGCTTCCATTGTATATTGATTTGTCACATACATTGCATTTATGTTGTCACTTTACCACACTTGTATGCTAATAAATGATATTAATAAGTGTCTTTTTTCGTTGCTAAATACAGGCCCAAATGCTCAAAGAAATAAAAGAGTAACAAGCCCAAAAGCCCACTTTATTCTGAATTAATTCAGATTAAATTCGAAGTGAAGAAATCTGGGCTATCAAGGGGTTGAGAAAATCCCTCCTTGAATCGAGGAATCGAAGCTAAGGAAATCAAAAGCTGATTCAGTCCACGGTTGAAGCAGAAACAAGGAAACCAGCTGAAGATGCGAGATCCCCTTCAAACAAGGAAGCCTCCCCCTCTTGTTGTGGCCAACTGGCCACACCAGGGCCGCGGAAACGCGGCCCAAGCCGCGTTTCCGCGGCCAACTGAAGTCAGTTGGGGGAGCGTTTGCTCCCCCAACGATCCCGGGATCCTATCTCTACAGGTTTTGGCTATAAAAAGGGCTTTTAGCAGAGCAAAAGGCAGCGAAGACTAGGATTAAATTTTGCACTTATTTTCTTAGGATCTAGGTTCATTGTTAGCTAGAAAGAAAGTTGTAATCTTGCTTTTTAAGTTGTAGTCCAGTTTCAAATTTTTGTGAGAGAGAGAACTGAGAGCTTGTACTTGAAGGTTGAAGTGACATCAATACAAAGGTCGGGCCGATTTCTCTTTCACTTGCAGTACGGTATGCTTTACATTATGTCGTTGTTTTCTTCGCTTTCCATGAGTAGCTAAACGTTTTCTGGGCTAGCTATCTACTCTCTCTTGTTTTCTTCTCCTCTGTTTTTTTAAAGAAAAAGTTCCGATGACTCATATGCATGCCTCCCTTATAAGCCTTTCTTTTTGAAAGTGTTCTTGAAGGCACATGAGGATGGGCATAGATAGTTGAATTCACTATTCTCTCTTGATCTTCTTATGAATCATTTTTAATTCATTCTTGCTTCTTCGCGCTTTATGTTTTAATATCTGATTCCAACTCTTTCTTGAAGATAAAGAACTCAACCCCTCTACATCTTATGTGCTTTACTCAAAGCTCTCTAAAAAGAATCAACTTTAAGTCTTGCAAATGAACCCGAGGGACTTAATATTTTAAGAGAAGAATGAACAAGTGAGTAGGAAGATAGTAAGCCCAGATTTAATTTCATATTATTAAACAACAACGCAACTCGCAAGCTTTTTACAAATCACCTTCTCCAAATCCTTTTCTGAAAGTTAAAATTTCTCTTTTTCATCTCTTTTCCTTCCATTCTCTTTTTCTTAAAAAAAAAACTAACACACTTCTTTGTTTCTATTTGCTTCACCGAAACGCTTCTATCGCATCCCTCCTCGTGGACTCGACCCGTTAGCCACAAGCTACACGGTACATTCTTAACTTCATTGGTTGTTTCATTTGTTTTAGCAACCAAATTTTGGCGCCGTTGCCGGGGAGGGAACGGTGTAGTTGTTTTAACAATTCTTGTGTGTTTGTTTCAGGGAATTGAAGATCAAGATCTAGCATTCAAGCTTGCCGAGAAGACTTGAAAATTCTGTGCCCCTACTCTCGAAAGTAGGAAACAGAATTTCAAGAAATTGCTTTGCAAATCTGAAAATTTTTTGGGACTACTAAAAACTTTGTTTTGCAGGACATATTGCTCGCAAAAACTTTAGTTTTTATATGTCATATTTGTGCTAGTGTTTCTATACAACATCCCTGTTTTTAAGCCAACAGTAAAAGATTCGTTGAAAGTTAAAAATTGATTAGACATTTGCATTCTAGGCACAAGTCTTTTCAATTCTTTTACTTTACTGTTGAAGAGAGCTGGAGACAAGGTATGTATGCATAGCATATAGTTTAGGAAACATTCTTGGGTGTTATTGCTTTTGAATGCTACTTTCCTATATCTTGCACACTTGCACTAATCAATTCTAAGGGCAAAACCCTAATCAAGATAAGGTGAGGAAGTCATTACCCTTCCTTAGCCCACAAACCATCTCCAAGCACGCACAACCTAAGCCTAATTAAAATTTGATAGACGTTGGCCTTAGGGATATCTCGAACTCAATAGGAGATTATCCTAAAGAGGAAAAGTGTTGGAAGTTGACTCCTGTAAAATCAGTGTCAAGGAAAGGGATTGAGGGCCGAAAGCCCGAAGAGTGGTGGTTACTTAATTAAGGAACGTCTTTTGACGGAAAACCTCCCACCAATCTTGCCCTGACCTGGCTGATTAGCTTGTGGTCAAGGTCTACATTCTACCTCTTGTGGACAATCAACCAGTTAGGAGTTGTCTAGGTCAAGGATACCTTAGACTAGGCTTGGTTGATTTTTATTGTTGACTGCTGTTTGAACTTGTTGTGATTGTGATTGTGTTTGTGTATGCAAGTGTGGTCGAGAGACCCCAATTCATCTAGGTTGATTAGGAACACATCACCACCTAAGTTTGAACCAAGGCCAGATCCGGTAATGGCTCAATCCACATCACTGCAGGATAGGTTCTACCCCATTAGGACCTCACTTCCATCGTGCATTTCACTTCCATCGGTTGGTGAATACAATTTCGAGCTCAAGCCTCAATTCATCAACACACTCCCCAAATTTCATGGTCTAGAGTCCGAAGATGCCTACTTCTTCATAAGAGAATTTGAGGAAGTATGTCTTATGATGAAAATCCCACACCTTGTAGACGATGCTATTAGGTTGAGATTTATCCCGTTTGCACTTAAGGACCTAGCGAAAAAGTGGCTCTATAGCTTAGCAGCCGGTTCCATCACATCTTGGGATGGTTTCATCAAGGTCTTCTTGAAGAAATTCTATCCTATCCATAAAACTGCTCTCATTAGGAAGACGATCATGCAATTTAAGCAAGAACCTAGTGAACCGTTCTGGAGGTACTTTGAACGCTTTAAGGACCTCCTTGTCCAATGTCCACATCATGGAATAGAGAAATGGCGACAATGCCAAATTCTCTATGACGGTTTAGACTACTCCACCAAAACCCTCTTAGAAAGTATGTGCCAAGGGGGTTTCTTGCAGAAAGATGAAGATGAGGGATGGGATCTGTATGAAAATTTAGCTGAGAAAACCATCCAATGGGAATCTGCGAGTGAGACCCATAAGAATCCTAACTCCATCTCTTCGAAAGGAGGTCTCCATTCCATAGAATCGTCCATCGCTAATGAGGCTAAGTTAGCTAATTTAGCTAGAAGACTGGAAGCTCTAGAGACAAAAGAACCAAGTCCAGTCAATCAAGTCAGCCCGAACCAATTTCCACCCCCGGGCTGCACTTATTGTCAAGCCATGAACCATGTGTTTGAGGAATGCCCAGTGTTTCAAGCTCAGCAATCCTACCACGAACCGATGAATGCGGCCTTTTCAAGGCCAAACAATAACCCTTACGCCCCAACGTACAATCCCGGCTGGAGAAATCACCCTAATTTCTCATGGAGCCAGAACAACAATGACCATTCACGATTCAATCATGCTAACCACTTCCAACATGGTAACAATTCTTCCAATCATCAACCCAACTTCTCCAATTTCCATAATAATTCTCCCAACCATCCACCAAGCTTTCCAAATTATCAACAGAACTTTCCTAACCAATCTCCACAATCCTCCTTCCAGAATCCTCAATTGGAAAGGAGAATGACTGACTTTGAAAGGAACATGGAGAGATATATGAAAAATCAAGACACTCTCATGCAAACCATTCAGAGGTTAGAGGTTCAAATGAGCCAACTAGCCAACCCACAGAATGAGAGACAAAAGGGTACCCTGCCTAGTCAGCCAGTCACCAATCCGAGGAATTCCCAGCAAGCTCATTTGGTTGAGGATCCTTCATTCAATCAATGTAATGCTGTGCATACATTGAGGTCAGGAAAGAGAGTTGATAACCAAGTGTCAACACCACCCAATCCAATTCAGCACAACCATAATCAAGCTTCCACTTCATCCAACCCAATTCCTTCCAATTCTGACGAGTCTGAAAAGGACAAGTCAGCCAGCCAGGTGCACCAGCCTATAGTACCATTTCCAAATAGGCTGAAAAACAATAAGCAAAACCCGCACATGGACAAGATAATCGAGATGTTTAACCAAGTGAAGATAAATGTGCCACTTCTTGATGCCATCCAACAAGTTCCTTCCTATGCTAAGTTTCTTAAGGACATGTGCACCAAGAAGAGAAAGACTAATGTTCCTAAGAAAGTCTTCCTAGCCACTAATATTAGTGAGCTATTTTCGGGTCCTATCCCTGTCAAGTACAAAGATCCAGGTAGCCCTACCATTGCCTGCACAATAGGACAAGCCGAGATTAGTCGGGCACTTCTTGACTTGGGAGCAAGTATCAACTTGCTTCCATTCTCTGTTTATCAACAACTCGGGTTGGGTGACCTTAGTCCAACTCGAGTCACCATCCAACTGGCCGACCGTTCTGTTAAAGTTCCAAAAGGGGAAATTAATGATGTCTTGATCCGGGTAGGAGAGTTCATATACCCTGTCGATTTCATAGTTTTGGAGACACAACCTGTGTCCAACTCCAATCGTAGGGCTCAAACTCCGGTCATCCTAGGTCGACCATTCCTGGCTACTGCTAATGCCATCATCAATTGCAGGAATGGGTCTATGAGGTTAACCTTTGGAGACATGACTAAAGAAGTCAATGTCTTCCATCTAGGAAAACAACCCCGTGACATCGAGGACCAAACTTTTGAAGTAAACCAAATTGAGAACTTGACAAGTGAACACGGAGAAGAATTGGAATCAGAAATGGAGATTGACTTCGAGTTAGAGTCTGATGACTTTAATCTCGATCAGGTGGTAGACTCTGCCGTAAATTGGGCTTCAAACCCAATTTCACCTACAATGGAGCCAACAGATTTGACTAGTCCTTCTAGTGAGCCTGCCTCTTCCTTAGAATTGAAAGCCCTTCCTGCGCATCTCAAGTACGCCTATCTAGGCGAACAAGAGACCTTTCCCGTCATCATTGCCTCTCATTTAAATGACAGGGAAGAAAAAGATTTGAAAGATATTCTAAGGAAACATAAGGAGGCCATCGGGTGGACTATGACTGATATTAAGGGATTAAGTCCAACCATCGTTCAACACCGCATCCATCTCAATGAAGACACCACACCCAAGAGAGACCCGCAGCGTAGGTTAAACCCTATTATGCAAGAGGCTGTTCATGCTGAAATCATAAAACTCTTAGACAATGGGATAATTTATCCCATTTCGGATAGCCAATGGGTCAGTCCTGTCCACGCAGTCCCAAAGAAATCTGGTTTCACTGTAGTGGAAAACGAGAACAAAGAGTTGGTTCAAACTCGACTTCCCACGAAGATTCGGGTTTGCATTGACTATAGGAAACTGAATGCTGCAACTCGTAAGGACCACTTTCCACTTCCCTTCATTGATCAGATGCTTGAACGATTAGCGGGTCACGAGTACTACTGCTTTTTGGACGGTTACTCGGGCTATAACCAGATCCCTATCGCTCCTGAGGACCAAGAAAAGACCACGTTTACCTGTCCATTTGGGACATTTGCTTATCGTCGAATGCCATTCGGTTTATGCAATGCCCCAGCAACATTTCAACGTTGCATGTTGAGTCTTTTCTCTGACATGGTAGAGCGCTTCTTAGAAATCTTCATGGA
Source organism: Agave tequilana (assembly GCA_038442645.1). NCBI lineage: Eukaryota > Viridiplantae > Streptophyta > Magnoliopsida > Asparagales > Asparagaceae > Agave > Agave tequilana. Next base: position 44,055 of record JAVJIF010007560.1, read on the forward strand.
TGATTTCTCCATCTACGGAGATTCATTCACTCAATGTCTCCACCATCTTGAACTCGTCCTCCAACGTTGTGCTGAAAAACATTTGACACTGAACTGGGAGAAATGCCACTTCATGGTGCAACATGGAATTGTCTTGGGTCATGAAATATCCAAGAAAGGAATTGAAGTGGATAAAGCCAAAATTGAGGTTATTGCTAAGCTTCCCATGCCCAAATGCGTTAAGGACATTAGATCCTTCTTAGGACACGCTGGATTCTACCGGAGATTTATCAAGGATTTTAGCAAAATTGCTAGGCCCTTGACTAATCTGTTGGCTAAGGATGTGTCCTTCACTTTCGATGCTGAATGCATAACATCTTGGGAGAAGCTTAAGAGTGAGCTGATTTCTGCACCAATCATTTCTGCACCGGATTGGTCTAAGCCGTTTGAGATTATGTGCGATGCTTCTGATTTTGCCATAGGCGCTGTCCTAGGACAACGTATTGATAACAAGCAGCATGTGATCTACTACTCTAGTAGGACTCTCAATGACGCTCAACTGAACTACACTACGACCGAGAAGGAATTCTTGGCAGTAGTGTTTGCCTTAGAAAAGTTTCGTCCCTACCTACTAGGGTCCAAAACTACCATTTTCACTGATCATTCTGCGCTTAGGTACCTCATGATGAAGAAGGATGCCAAAGCCCGACTTATCCGTTGGATCCTCCTTCTTCAAGAATTCGATCTTGAGATTCGAGACAAGAAGGGCGTAGAAAATGTCGTTGCTGACCACCTCTCACGGATCCCTAATTCTCCATGCAACGAATTACCCATCAATGAGGATTTTCCTGATGAACAACTCTTAGCTATCTCTAGGGAACCTTGGTTTGCTGATATAGTGAACTACTTAGTCACAAACCAAACTCCATCTCATTGGTCCACAAACGATGTGCACCGGTTCTTGTCACAAGTCTGGTATTTCTTTTGGGAAGAACCGTATCTTTTCAAGTACTGTTCTGACCAAATTATTAGGAGATGCATTCCCGATGAGGAGGTTAAGAGTGTTCTGTCTTTTTGTCACGAACTTGCATGCGGTGGACACTTTGGTCCCCGCAAGACTGCTGAAAAGGTGTTACAAAGTGGGTTTTATTGGCCCACTCTGTTCAAGGATGCCTATGAATATTGCAAGACGTGCCCTAGATGCCAAATGGTAGGTAGGTTCTCACATCGAAATATGATGCCCCTCAACCCAATTCTAGAAATAAAACTCTTTGATGTTTGGGGCATCGACTTTATGGGTCCATTTCCTAACTCATTTGGTAACCAATACATATTGGTTGCTGTGGACTACGTGTCCAAATGGGTAGAAGCCATTCCTTGTAAAACTAATGATAACAAAGTTGTCATAAAGTTTTTGAGAGAGAACATTTTTTCCCGCTTCGGAACCCCTCGTGCTATCATCAGTGATAATGGCACCCACTTTTGCAATAGATCTTTTGAAGCCCTTATGCGAAAGTATGCCATAACTCATAAGTTGTCCACACCATATCATCCTCAAACCAGTGGGCAAGTTGAGGTTTCAAATAGACAAGTCAAACTTATATTGGAGAAAACTGTGAACCAAAACCGGAAAGATTGGTCCTTAAAACTTGTAGATGCTCATGGGCCTACAGGACCGCTTTCAAGACGATTTTAGGAATGTCTCCCTATAGGTTAGTCTATGGCAAACCTTGTCACTTGCCCGTTGAGTTAGAGCACCGAGCCTTATGGGCAATCAAGCAGTTAAATTTCGATTTGACTAAGGCCGGTGACCTTCGGAAATTACAAATTTCCAAATTGGAGGAATTGAGAAATGAGGCCTATGAAAATGCTAGGATCACTAAAGATAGAGTGAAGATTTTCCATGACAAGCACATCATAAGAAAAACCTTTGTCCCTGGTCAAAAAGTCTTACTCTACAATTCTAGGCTTCATCTTTTTCCAGGAAAATTGAAATCACGATGGACTGGGCCATTCGTTGTAAAAACCGTGTTTCCACATGGTGCAGTTGAGATCAGTGACCCCAAGAATGGAAATGACTTTAAGGTAAATGGTCAACGCCTTAAACCTTTCTTGGAATCGGTGCCGGTAGATGAAACGGTAATGGGTCTTTTTGACCCAGTGTATCGGTAACTTTCCTCCTTTCCATTTTATTTCATGCACTTATACATTTCTTTCATACATTGGGGACAATGCATGAGATAAGTGTGGGGGAGGGTTCTAACATTGCTGATTAAAAAATAAAAAAAAATATAAAAAAAAGAAAAAAGAAAAAAATGGATATATATAAATAAAAAAAAAAATTAAAAAAAAAGATTTTGAAAAAGGTAGACAATATTTTGATATATTTTTTGTAAGAATTTAAGTCAATTTTAAGGAATAGGAGAATCATAATTAGGATTTCTTACACTTGGTCGAAATAAAATAACTTGTTTGATTTTTAGAGTCAGGAAGAAATTTGGGAAAGTAATTTAGTCTTGATATTTACCTTGATGACATATGCACACAAAATACACTTACACACTTAGGGTTTGAAAACAGAAACTCTTATGCCTTATAAAAAAAAAAAAAAAAGTCTAATTATTGATTAGCTAGGTGCTTTGGCCTAAGCAAGCCTTAGTATTTATGCAAAAGATAATTAGACAAGTTTGAGAAAAAAAATATGTGTATCCTCTGATTAAGCTGGGTACTTATGCCTCATGAAGCATAAGTATTCACGCCTAAAAGGGGTACCTAGTATAAATAATGTGTATCCTCTGATTAAGCTGGGTATTTATGCCTCATGAAGCATAAGTATTCACGCCTAAAAGGGTTACATAGCATAAATAAAAACCTTGGTTTCGTGGCCTTATCTGCTCGGGTGTTTAGGTCCTTAGGGGTGTTTTCTCACCTGGTGCCCTAAAACCGTCTGGTTTGGGTGTCACCGACTGAAAGCTCGTTACATGGGCAGATTAGAAAGCCTAATGAAATTGAGGACTAAAAATTCACAAAAAAAATAAATAAATATGAGGCATAGGAGTTAATGTTGAAGAACCCTTAGTAAACTTCACAGTCACGATGGTGCATACGAATCAGGGTAAATTATTAGACTAGATGAGAAGAACAATTTGACTCCTTACTTTAATTGATGACATGTTTTTGAATGGAGACTAAGTTTAGGAATGAAAAATTTGATATTCCTATAACTTATAGATTACTTAAGATCTCACAAATATACTTCAAATATTTCCTCCTTCAAAAATATAAAAAATATATATATATATAAAAAAAAAATAAATAAATAAAAATTTTGCTTTTCGAAAATACTAACCTTTTCTCTTCCTTTTGGATTTTGTGGGTGTAATCCGCTGAAAACCCTCACGAGACAAAACTCGTCCTCTAGGGTGACCTAGAGGTTTAACGGCTTGTTGCACATGCTCAGTGCAATCGAGTGACCTGCGAAAGTGGTCTAATAATTGATTCTAGTTAGTCTAATGTTTTTGCTCGAGGGCGAGCAAAAGATAAGTGTGGGGGTGTGATTTGTCACATACATTGCATTTATGTTGTCACTTTACCACACTTGTATGCTAATAAATGATATTAATAAGTGTCTTTTTTCGTTGCTAAATACAGGCCCAAATGCTCAAAGAAATAAAAGAGTAACAAGCCCAAAAGCCCACTTTATTCTGAATTAATTCAGATTAAATTCGAAGTGAAGAAATCTGGGCTATCAAGGGGTTGAGAAAATCCCTCCTTGAATCGAGGAATCGAAGCTAAGGAAATCAAAAGCTGATTCAGTCCACGGTTGAAGCAGAAACAAGGAAACCAGCTGAAGATGCGAGATCCCCTTCAAACAAGGAAGCCTCCCCCTCTTGTTGTGGCCAACTGGCCACACCAGGGCCGCGGAAACGCGGCCCAAGCCGCGTTTCCGCGGCCAACTGAAGTCAGTTGGGGGAGCGTTTGCTCCCCCAACGATCCCGGGATCCTATCTCTACAGGTTTTGGCTATAAAAAGGGCTTTTAGCAGAGCAAAAGGCAGCGAAGACTAGGATTAAATTTTGCACTTATTTTCTTAGGATCTAGGTTCATTGTTAGCTAGAAAGAAAGTTGTAATCTTGCTTTTTAAGTTGTAGTCCAGTTTCAAATTTTTGTGAGAGAGAGAACTGAGAGCTTGTACTTGAAGGTTGAAGTGACATCAATACAAAGGTCGGGCCGATTTCTCTTTCACTTGCAGTACGGTATGCTTTACATTATGTCGTTGTTTTCTTCGCTTTCCATGAGTAGCTAAACGTTTTCTGGGCTAGCTATCTACTCTCTCTTGTTTTCTTCTCCTCTGTTTTTTTAAAGAAAAGTTCCGATGACTCATATGCATGCCTCCCTTATAAGCCTTTCTTTTTGAAAGTGTTCTTGAAGGCACATGAGGATGGGCATAGATAGTTGAATTCACTATTCTCTCTTGATCTTCTTGTGAATCATTTTTAATTCATTCTTGCTTCTTCGCGCTTTATGTTTTAATATCTGATTCCAACTCTTTCTTGAAGATAAAGAACTCAACCCCTCTACATCTTATGTGCTTTACTCAAAGCTCTCTAAAAAGAATCAACTTTAAGTCTTGCAAATGAACCCGAGGGACTTAATATTTTAAGAGAAGAATGAACAAGTGAGTAGGAAGATAGTAAGCCCAGATTTAATTTCATATTATTAAACAACAACACAACTCGCAAGCTTTTTACAAATCACCTTCTCCAAATCCTTTTCTGAAAGTTAAAATTTCTCTTTTTCATCTCTTTTCCTTCCATTCTCTTTTTCTTAAAAAAAAAACTAACACACTTCTTTGTTTCTATTTGCTTCACCGAAACGCTTCTATCGCATCCCTCCTCGTGGACTCGACCCGTTAGCCACAAGCTACACGGTACATTCTTAACTTCATTGGTTGTTTCATTTGTTTTAGCAACCAAATATCTATCCTATAGGGAGAGTGTTGTAGTGAGTTTGTAATTGGTGATCAAGTGTTAGATCACCAAAGAGATTTCCTTTGTATTTGAGGAGACGGGCAAGTGTGCTCGTTGGTGGTTAGAGTTCGGTTGTGAACTCTTGGTGGTTTGAGGTGCGGCCTCGGCGAGTCGGTGGACTTGCGTGTGTAAGGGACTTTGGAGTCCGAGTGCTTGTAGGTGTTGCGGCACCGAGGAGAGATCCGGTGGGATCTTACATAGTGGAAATCCTTCGTGTGTCGAAGGCGGGGATGTAGAGCAAGTGTGCTCGAACCTCGAAACATACCCTTGTGTTTGCGATTGCTATCTCTTGCTCTCTTTCTCTTATTGTCTTATTTATATCTTGCAATTACTTTATAGTCTTTATCTCTTATATGCATGATATACCCTTGTGCTTAAATTGCTATACTTGCTTGGGATTGTTATTAACACTAGTATTCAACCAAGAGAGCCAACGCGGCACCTCAACCCATTCAAGGGGAATCTAGAGGAGCTTGTCCAGAGCCTCGCAAGGGGAATTCGGCAACACTCTTGTGTTATACATAAGTGTTTAATTAAAAGAAGTTTAATTTGGTCATCTTAGTTTTAAATTCCGCATTATTTGTTCATAAGTGACCATTAGATTAGCCATCACCTATTCACCCCCCCTCTAGGTGATCTTTCAAAGTCCACCTAAACTGACCCCAGAGCCAAACAAGCACTCTATGAAGCAACCCGTGGAGAAGCGAAAAGTATTTTAATATGCCAAGGCCCTTTCGAAGGACAAAGCGGAAGGATCTTCAGCACCTTACCGCTTTGATGTCTTAGCTCAACTGGCCAACATCCCGGCCCGGATCACCTTTTATGAGCTCCTGAGACTATCAAAGTCAACAAGGGGAGCTTTGAGAGAAGTTTTAGCAGATGCTGAGGTCTTCATGGCCCGAGTTCCAGCTGAACCACAAGAGTAAGATGAAGAAAACTGCCTCCATACCTCTCAACATACCCCCTGCATAATCTTCACGCCAGACGATATGCATGTTAAAGCGAAACATGACAGGCCTCTGTACTTCACAAGATATATTGGATCGTTTAAAGTGAGCCACATTCAGGTGGATCCAGGATCCGCATTGAGCATCATGCCCCCACCGGGTCATGCATCACTTGGGAATCCCCACTCACCGATTGAGCGCTACTCAAACTACTGAAATCACCTAGAGGGGGGGTGAATAGGTGATGGCTATATGAATTATGGCAATAATGCGGAATTTAAAATTAACTTAACAATTAGCACACTACACAAATTCTTGCAAGTAATAGACAATATAAAAGTGCAAGTAATAAAGAGATAGAGTTTAGAGAGATTTGATCAAACGCAAACACAAGGAGTTGTTTCCGAGGTTCGAGCCACGCTCTACGTCCCCGCCTTCACACTTGAAGGATTTCCACTATTGAGGATCCCACTGGATCAATAATACAAGGACACACTTGTCCGTCTCTCGTGATGCCGCAACACCACCTTGAGCACACTAGCTCGCCTTGAGGCCGATGCCTCTACAACTTCACTCAAGTATGAAAAGAGTGATCAACACTTGATCACTTTACAAAAGCTCACTAAGCACAATCCTAGAACCAAATATGTAGATGTAGATATATGGGATTGTGTAGTGCTAAGCTAGAGAGAAGTAGAGATGTAGGCTTCAAGATGGGTGATTGGGAATTTTGGCTTTTGAGAGAAAATCTTGTCTAAAAGGAAGAGCTTGGAAATCTTTAGAAATCTCTTGTAAAAATATTCTTGATGGCTCTAAAATTGTTAGTCATATCAACTGAAGTGACCTCCTATTTATAGGGGCCAAAAACATCCTAAGAGATTCGTTGGAATCAAATCCCAAAAAGAAAAACAGTCAGAAAAAATAGCTGTTGGATCTGTCAGAACTTTTGACAGAGTCCGGTCGACCGGGTCGGTCGACCGCCAACGGTCAAAAATATGACCGTTGGGGTTCATCGGTCGACCGGGTCGGTCGACCGAAAACTCCTGTGAAAGCAAGTGTACATCGGTCGACCGGGTCGGTCGACTGATATAGACGTGCACAGTATTGTGCACATCGGTCGACCGGACCGGTCGACCGGTTGCTGTGAGTTCTGAAAAACAGAACTTCCAGAACCAGAAATTTTTGGGTTTTTGGTTTTGGGACTTGGGTTATATATGGAACTTGTAAAAACATGAAGTATAAGCATGTGTCATACTTCAATCATGTTAAAATAGTTTGATAAAAATTCTTTTGAACAAAAACTTGTTTTTTCATAAAATTATTTTTCCAAAACTATTTTCTTTCTAAAAACTTATTTTCAAAATATGTTCTCTTTAGAACCAAGTTAGAAATGGAATTTGAAAACCTTTTTGAAGCCATGAACCTAACTAAAAGGTGTGTGTGTGATAATCCCATAGCTCTACTTCTAATATCTAGCTTTGACAAAATGTCTAAAAATAAAAAATAAAAATACAACTCTTATTTTCTTTGTTGTCTTGGTCTTGTCTTGATCTTCATATCATCATCTTGATCCCAAAGCATCCTAGTTGTGCATAGCTTGGGAATCTTCATTTTTGCGGCGAACTCCAAACTAGTGAGTCTTTTAGCGGAGCCGTCAAAAACAACCTGTTAAATAACCTGAAATATTCTGAAACACAAATGTTAAATACATAACTAAATATGTTTTGCTATCATCAAAATAACTGGGATAATGGCCTTTGGGCCAACAATCTCCCCCTTTTTGATGATGGCAAAACATATGTAGTTATCACAAAATATTTTGGGTAGAGACTTCAAATGAAGCTCCCCCTCAACACATGCATATATAGGAAAACGTATGTAAATGATAAACACCATATTTTCATGCCAACAAATAATACCAAATACTCATGTCATAGAATATATGAAGAAAATGATTTCATACATGACATAAATAAGAGATACATAAAAAAAAAACAAAAGATAACCATGTCCACAACACATGTCCACAACACAACCACAACACATAAAAATACATGTCCAAAGTAAAAATAAATACTACATGTCCATCACAAAATATCCAAATACAAGCACAAACCAAACACACAAACCAAACACAAATACTACAAAATATCTCTCTCAAAATAACTCTCCCCCTTTTTGACATCATCAAAAGGGGAGGTCACTCCTCAGCACCATCATCACCGTCATCGCCGTCTCCGTCATCATCACCACCTTCCTCTGAAGAAGCAACCTCCTCTGGATCCATGCCATCGACTCTGGTGCGCGGTGGTGGAATAGAAGAGCGAGCTCTGGGAGGAAAAGGAGGACCGGTGGCTGGGAGTCGACAAGCTGTCGGAGTCCGATCAGGAACGAGCATGTCAAATTTTGAGAAAAGTGCCTGAAACTGAACATCCACGAATCTCATGGAGTCAGCAAAATATGACATGTCGTTTCGGACCTCCGCCCGAAAAGCAGCTTCCTGAAGGGCACGAGCATCCAACTCCGTACGAATAGCTGCGTCGCGCTTCTCGACCCAGGCCTGGTGCGCCTCGATCTGAGAGCGGACCTCCGAAGAGAGAAGTGCCAGAACCTCTGGAGAAAATGCAGGAGCTGCAGAAGAAGAAGATCCTGGTGCTGAAGATGAGCCAGGACCAGCAGGAGGAAGATGTGGTTGCACAGGAGCGTGTCTACGCAACTGAGTTTCCATCATCTTCAGGACAACTCCATTGATGTTGGTCAGGGGATTGGAAGGAGTTTCAGCGGAGAGATCAAAGTCTAGAGCCCTAAGAAGATGGGTAATAAGCATGCCGTAGGGCAAGCTCCTACCCGCAGTTCGGATCTGATCAGAAGCCATATGAGAGGCTATGACTCTAGGAAAATTTACCTTAATGCCTTTAAGGAGGCAAAAGATAATCAAAGGAACACAACCCCTAGCATGGCTATACTCACCATGTTTGGGGACAATGTTGAAGAAAATAATCTTAGCAAGGACCTGAGCAGTGAGAGTGTACCTACTCACAACTTCGTTCCTTACTAGACCGGGGTTGTCATCCCCGTGGATCAAGGTAGAGGCGGTGAGCGCAGACTCACCGTCCGGGAATTCAAAGTCATGCAAATCATGGGAATACACATCTGCTCCGCCAGTGGAGAGATGCAGAATCCTAGCAAATCGACCTATAGAAATGTCGATGTTTCTACCTAAAACCCTAGATGTGATCCGATTACCATCGAATTCAAAATTGGCATAAAAGTAAGGAACAAGGGAGGTGTAAACTTGTTCCTTGATGGTTAGGAATTCCACTAAATTGTTGTTTTGCAAGATTTGAGGGATATCTAGATGTTCAAAATCCTGAATAGCTACAAATCTTCCTGAATTGATATTTCTAGTGGAGAGATGGGAGTATCTATCAGCAGCAAGATCATTAATGAAGGGGCGAATGGGTCTAGGAGCTTGGGAGGAAGGTTGTGCAACTTCCTTTCCCTTCTCAGATCTGGAACGTTTAGGCATGATGAATAAAAATTGGATTTTTAGGTGTAATCAAGTTTAAGGCACGATCTAGAAGCTTAGAAACTTAGATTGATGACAATAGATAATAGATTCTAAAGCAAGAAATGAAAATAAGAGTCAAAAACGAATTTTTACCTTAACTGAGAAAATCCAAACCCTAGACTGAAAATCTCGAAATTCTTCGAATCTAGCGGATGAGAGGTGCTGAAATCGAAGATCTGGAAGTAGAATGAGGAAATTGAGATGGGTTTTTAATTGATTTGGATTTGGTTGAGAGTTTGGAGAGAAAGAAAAAAAATTTAGGAGAGGAGATGAGTGGGTTCGTCGGCTGAGTGAGAGAGAGAGAAAGAAAAAGTGAAGAGAAAATGACAGTTATAGGGCAAAATACGACGATCGGTCGACCGGGTCGGTCGACCGAAACAACCCGAGAGCTCTGTAAATATAGAGCGGTCGACCGATTTAACCCGAGAGCTCTGCAGGCAAGATCGGTCGACCGGGACATATAGTCGGTCGACCGATAACAGAAAAGAAATAAAAAATTTCTTCTCAGGCAGAGTCGGTCGACCGGAGCTTTAAGGTCGGTCGACCGGCCATGCCTGAAAACTGTTATCAGCAACAGACCCAAAAAAATTTTAAATAAATTTTGTAATTAAAATAAGTATGATATATAAACATATAGGAATACACCAACAGGTTTTAAATCTTCATTAAGTTATTACAACATCAAAATTCATGCAATCCCTTTTAAATTTTATTTTTCATATTTAAACAAAGATTTTAAAGATGTTGAAGCCGAATACCCAGTGACGGGTTCTGAACTTCATCCTCTTGATTCCTCTTGAATGAGTTGAGGTGCGCAATTGCCATCTTTAAGGTGTTTGTTTAAATAGGAAATTTTACAAATGTTTATTTTTATTTATGAAAATAATGTGTATATGTATACAAGTATATAATCACAAATAATAACCTATACATGTGGACATACATTAAACAAGGCATGAAACAAAAAATATAGAAGTTAATACAAGGCACATATACAACATGATAGAAAAGTAGTTCTATACAAGCATATATCAATAGAGTACAAAAGCAAACTATCAATTCTATACATATGTATACATGACCAAAAAAAAATTAAAAACTGAACATGGCATATACAATCATGATAGAGTTGCAAGTTTATACTAATCATGTATCAATGAGGCATAAAATTAAACTAGCAATCCTATAACAATTGTATATACAAAATTAAACTCTTAAATGGAGATGTTACCAATTTACGGGCAATCTCCAAAAATAGGTGCCTCCACGATAGTGATGCATGCATGATTTGTTCTTTAAGCTCCGATGCATCAACCACCCGGGCACCACCTCCTCCTAAGTCTTGGAGGGGGTAGATCCACCTATACCTGTATCATTTAAATTCGGTGGCTCTTTTGGTACCCAAATCTTAGTGGGTCCTTTGGGGTTAGATCCGGGGCGAACCCAAACAAATTTATTCTTAACATTGTTCTTAGCATAGCAAAATTTTTCTAAATGGCCTTTGCGGCCACAATGTGTGCAAATATAAATTCTACCACTATTGTACATAAAAGCATGGTTATGTGTGTGAGCATGTTTATGTGTAGAGTGTTTATGATGAACATGTTTCCCTTGGGCTACTCCCTTAGGAATTTTAGATGCAAGCTTGTTAAAATCAAATGCACATTTCTTTAAAGTGTTATCTAAAGAATCAACACGTTTTTGAATTTCAACAAAAATATTTTTATTACTAGAAATTATGGGGGTTTTTCCTTTATTAGTTACCTTATACTTATCAAAATCATTTTTCAATTTTTCAAAAGAAATAGATAACTCATTTTTCTCTTTTAAACAAATTTCAAGTTTGTTCTTCAAAGCATCATTTTCCTTTTTCAATTTCTTATTATGAGATTGTGAAATCTCATACCTATGTTGCAATTCTTCAAAAAATTGAGCAAGTTCATCCATTGTGAGATCATCATCATCAATGGAAGTTTCTAGGCATACCTTAGATGATTCTTCACCTTGTGCCATAAAACACATGTTGGCGGCGTCGTGCTCCTCTTCGGATTCCGACTCCGAATCATCCCATGTAGCGGCCAAGGCTTTCTTCTTCCTTTGCCCATTCTTGGATGTGGTTGCTTGTAGAGCGGGGCAATCGGCAATTAGGTGACCGATCTTCTTGCAATGAAAGCAAGGACCGGGTTCTTCTCTTTTCTTCTCGTACCTTCCTTGAGGCTTCCCTCTTCGGAAGTTACTTTGCCGTCCCTTCTTGTAAAACATCTTGCCCACCTTCCGGATGAGCATGGCGAAATCCTCATCGCAATCTTCGGATGAGTCGTCTTCCTCAATGGTAGTAGGAGTGGCTTTGAAGGCAATCGTCTTCTTCTTTGGTGCCTCCCTCTCTTCTCTAACTTTCATCTCCATCTCATGCGTCTTGAGATTTCCGATGAAGCCGGAGAAGTCCATCTCCTCTTTGTCGTTGAGCTCCTTGAGTGTGGTCGCCTTGACTTCCCAAGCTTTGGGAAGAGCTCTAATCACCTTCCTTATCTTTTGATCATTATCAATCTTGTCGCCTAAGGATGAAAGAGCATTAGTTATTTTTATAAAACGGGTGAGCATGTCATCAATGCTCTCATTATCAAACATATAGAAATTCTCATATTGAGAACGTAGCAAGTCAACTTTGGCTCTCTTGACTTGAGACGTTCCCTCATGAGTTACAATGAGTATGTTCCAAACCTCAAATGCGGATTTACAATTAATTATGCGTGCAAGGTCATCTTCATTTAATGCTTGGGTCAATGCATATTGTGCCCTAGCATTAGCCTCATAGTCTTTGGAAGTATCCTCGGACCATGTGCTCTCATCACTAGTGGGTTCAATAAAATCTTTGGTAATGGCCCTAGCTACCCTAACTCCTAGGGATTTAAGGAAGAGATTCATTTTCACCTTCCAAATGGGGAAGTTTAAACCATCAAACTTGGGTGGGGATTTAATGCTAGAAAAGTCCATGGATGCCATGAATGCACAAGTAAAAGTAAATGCAACAAAAATGTATATAGCCAAATATGGATCTCCCTAAGGTGGTTAGACCTAAGTTGTAGGGTTAGGCTCTGATACCAATTGAAATCACCTAGAGGGGGGTGAATAGGTGATGGCTATATGAATTATGGCAATAATGCGGAATTTAAAATTAACTTAACAATTAGCACACTACACAAATTCTTGCAAGTAATAGACAATATAAAAGTGCAAGTAATAAAGAGATAGAGTTTAGAGAGATTTGATCAAACGCAAACACAAGGAGTTGTTTCCGAGGTTCGAGCCACGCTCTACGTCCCCGCCTTCACACTTGAAGGATTTCCACTATTGAGGATCCCACTGGATCAACAATACAAGGACACACTTGTCCGTCTCTCGTGATGCCGCAACACCACCTTGAGCACACTAGCTCGCCTTGAGGCCGATGCCTCTACAACTTCACTCAAGTATGAAAAGAGTGATCAACACTTGATCACTTTACAAAAGCTCACTAAGCACAATCCTAGAACCAAATATGTAGATGTAGATATATGGGATTGTGTAGTGCTAAGCTAGAGAGAAGTAGAGATGTAGGCTTCAAGATGGGTGATTGGGAATTTTGGCTTTTGAGAGAAAATCTTGTCTAAAAGGAAGAGCTTGGAAATCTTTAGAAATCTCTTGTAAAAATATTCTTGATGGCTCTAAAATTGTTAGTCATATCAACTGAAGTGACCTCCTATTTATAGGGGTCAAAAACATCCTAAGAGATTCGTTGGAATCAAATCCCAAAAAGAAAAACAGTCAGAAAAAATAGCTGTTGGATCTGTCAGAACTTTTGACAGAGTCCGGTCGACCGGGTCGGTCGACCGCCAACGGTCAAAAATATGACCGTTGGGGTTCATCGGTCGACCGGGTCGGTCGACCGAAAACTCCTGTGAAAGCAAGTGTACATCGGTCGACCGGGTCGGTCGACTGATATAGACGTGCACAGTATTGTGCACATCGGTCGACCGGGCCGGTCGACCGGTTGCTGTGAGTTCTGAAAAACAGAACTTCCAGAACCAGAAATTTTTGGGTTTTTGGTTTTGGGACTTGGGTTATATATGGAACTTGTAAAAACATGAAGTATAAGCATGTGTCATACTTCAATCATGTTAAAATAGTTTGATAAAAATTCTTTTGAACAAAAACTTGTTTTTTCATAAAATTGTTTTTCCAAAACTATTTTCTTTCTAAAAACTTATTTTCAAAATATGTTCTCTTTAGAACCAAGTTAGAAATGGAATTTGAAAACCTTTTTGAAGCCATGAACCTAACTAAAAGGTGTGTGTGTGATAATCCCATAGCTCTACTTCTAATATCTAGCTTTGACAAAATGTCTAAAAATAAAAAATAAAAATACAACTCTTGTTTTCTTTGTTGTCTTGGTCTTGTCTTGATCTTCATATCATCATCTTGATCCCAAAGCATCCTAGTTGTGCATAGCTTGGGAATCTTCATTTTTGCGGCGAACTCCAAACTTGTGAGTCTTTTAGCGGAGCCGTCAAAAACAACCTGTTAAATAACCTGAAATATTCTGAAACACAAATGTTAAATACATAACTAAATATGTTTTGCTATCATCAAAATAACTGGGATAATGGCCTTTGGGCCAACAACTACCATTTACAGTTTCAATGCCAACGGTATGCGCCCAATGGGGAAGATTAAACTCAAATGTCAGATTGGGGACCTAAGATCTGAGATGACATACTATGTAATTGATGCTGACACTTCACATAATTTGCTGCTGGGACGACCATGGATTCATCGCTACTCCATCGTCCCCTTTACTCCCCGTCAGGTCATGAGGTATATTGACGAAGATGGAAAAGTCCGAACGTTGATTGCTGAAAGACATCCATTCAAGGGGGTAAAGAACTACTTTACAGACTCCCTCCTATACCAGGATTCTCTGAAGAGAGACGAGAATCTCCAGCCAGAGAAACTAGACTCTGGTAATGAAGCTGATGTCGAGCCAGAGGCGAAAGAAGCATATCTTTGGGAGTTGAACCCACTTGTAACGAGCGTTAATAAGATCGATGCCAATAACACTGCCAATGATGTAGGCGAGTGGTATATTAATGAGGAGTTAGATTTGACTTACTTTTCTGTATTTGCTTCTGATTCTGTGTCATCAGATACTAATACCGATGTAGATGATGACCCCTGATCGCTAATAGATGCCCTGACATCATTGCATGTACCGGTGAGATCATCTCTTACGGTATATCAAAGCGTCGGTGATGCTCAAGAATCTTTCTTCGAGGTCCCAGCAAGACACAAAGGCCAAAAATTGACCCTTTTTGGAAGAGCTGAGTCCAAACCAACAATTTACGAAGACTCAAAAAGCGAGACTGAACTTCCTCAGTTCTCTCATTACAAGTCAAATGTACAAAGAATGATGGAGAATATGGGATATACCTAACAAGTGTTATGGCTTGAACTTCGGCAAAGGAAGGAGAACACTGCTTCGATCCTTCATTTCAAAAGGAAAAGCCCCTGATTATTATCATCAAACTCGTAGGGGTTGGGTTATGTATCAACTTCAATCCTGTCAGCCTCTAAATCTGAAGAGTCATTATACAATAATCACTCGTTAGGCACGTCATCGTGGGAGTCAGATGTTAGTGTCGGTAACATCTTCGAAGACCTTTCGGTAAACATGGTTTCAACAAGCCACCCAGAAGATAGAGATGAAGAAAAGATCTGGGCAGATACAGATCCTTGGATCAAACACCTAAATACTCTCTGAAATATTCACTTTGAACAACGCGAATCACCCACAGAAGATAAGGTAATCCAGATTAATTTAGGAGATGAGGCTAATCCCAAGCCCATCTTTATCAGCGAAAACTTATTACCCCCCGAGAAGGAAAATTGATCCGTCACATATATTGCATATATATTGTCACATTCCCATGTTTATTATCTAATAAATCCTATTAATAAGTCTTATTTTTCTTTATAAAATGTAGGCCCATTGCTAAAAGAAAGGGAAGAGAAACGAGCCCAAAAGCCCATCAGAATTCTGATTTGATTCCGAATTAATTCGAAATCAGAAAATCAGGACAGATCATGGCAAATCAGAGAAGTTGAAAACTGGTTAAAATAAATCTTTCCAAATCAATCAGTTAAAACCAAAGATCAAAGGCAGTTTCGTCAAATCTTATAGCTGAAATGGGAAAACCAGCAGGAGATAAAGGCATATCAGTAAACCATGGAGTACCACCAACCAGGTGTGGCCACCTGTCCACACCATGGCCGCGAAAACACGGCCAAAGCTGCGTTTTTGTGGCTTGGTTGAGGCTGTTGAGGAGCATTTTCTCCCCTATCTTCGTACGCCCTCCCCTATTTGCTTTTTGCCTATAAATACTGCGTTTTTTAGACAAAAAGGGAGCGAAGACTAGGATCTGAATTTTTGTTCATTTTTAGGATTTTAGGAGTATTGTTAGATAGTTCTGAGAAGTTGTATCTCATCTTTACTTTTCAGTTTAGACCAGTAAAGAGAGAAGAGTGGAATTGAATGTGTAATTCATCCTTGAAGTGACAATCAAAAGAGATTCAACTCGCTTATTTAACTCGACTCAATTCGGTATGTCTATGTTTTATTTTCATTCTCTTATTTGTCTTCTCTTTATCATGAGTAACTAAATCATCTTCTGGGCTCACTAATCAATCTCTTCTACCTCTTTTCTCTTGATTGATTGTTATGAAAGCAACTCCCTTGAATCATAATAATGCCTGAGTTAAACTTTGTTATTGAAAGCACATGAGGATGTTTTTTTTTTAAACT
Source organism: Agave tequilana (assembly GCA_038442645.1). Taxonomy (NCBI): domain Eukaryota; kingdom Viridiplantae; phylum Streptophyta; class Magnoliopsida; order Asparagales; family Asparagaceae; genus Agave; species Agave tequilana. The sequence goes on from JAVJIF010007560.1 coordinate 60,419, forward strand.
TGGACTTTCAAAGCACAAATATTTTTAAATTATTTTTATTCCATACTTGCTTCTTCGCGCTTGATGATTTAACATTCTATTTTTAATGATGTGTTAAGAAAGGCCTTAAGATTTAAACCAAAATCATCTTATTTGTTTTACTTGAACATTAAAAGAAACTTAAGTTTTTTGCCTATGATAAAAGTGATGAACCAAAATGTTCTTGAGATAAGTAAGTAGTTGAGTAAAAAATTAGTGAGCCTAGATCCTTTTCATAATTTAAATCATAGCCACGACACTCTCAAATCATTTTCTAAAAGATCATCTTCTCCAAAGCCTTTTTTAAGTTTTAAATTTTTTTCTTAAATCACTTCCCTTCTCTCCATTCTCTTTTCAACTAAAAAAAGAGGCACCGACACTATTCTTTGCTTTTTAACAAAAATATCAAAAAGCTTCCATTGCCTTCGTCCTCATGGACATGACGCGTTAGCCTAGAGCTAGGCGGTAACTCTCACTGCTTTCACTTTCAATCAATTTTTGGCGCCGTTGTCAGGGAGGGAACGGCGTAATTATTTTCTAGCAAATTTCGTGTCTTGTTCAGGGACGTTAAGAAATCAGATTTAGCACTCAAGTTTTGCAGGAGAAGACTTTCTATTATGTACCCCTACTCTCGAAAGTATGAAACAGAATTTCAAGAAATTACAGCGCAAAAGCTTGAAATTTTTTGGACTGCTAAAAACTTTTTTTTCAGGACAAATTGTTTTGCAAAAATACAATTTTTGTGTGTTATTTTTACTATATATGATATTCACACTCCCTATTTTTAATTCAATAGTAATCTGTTTGATTGCCAATTGCTTAAAAAACGTTTAGACTTGCATTCTAGGCATTTGTCTAATTATGTTTCTTTTACGATTACTGTTGAAAATAGCTGAAGACAAGATACGTATGCATAGCATACAGTTAGGAAACATTCTTGGATGATTATTTTCTTATTGAATGTTACTTTTCTATGTCTTGTACACTTTGCACAATCAATCTTAAGGGCAAACCCAAATCAAGATAAGGTGGGAAAGTCATTACCCTTCCTTAGCCCACAAACTATCTCCAAGCACGCACAACCTAAGCCTAATTTAAAATCTAATAGACGTTGGCCTTAGGCACATCTTGAACTCATTAGGAGATTATCCTAAGGGGAAAGGTGTTAGAATTTGACTCCTGCCAAATCAGTGGCTAAGGAAAGGGATTGAGGGGCGAAACCCCGAAGGCTGATGGTTTAGCTAAATTAGACCCGTCGCTTTTGCGTGGATACCTCCCACCAATCTTGCCTGGCCTGGCTGATTAGCTTGTGGTCAAAGTCTGCATTATACCTCTTGTGGACAATCAACCAGTTAGGAGTTGCTAGGTCAAGATTATCTTAGACTAGGCTAGGTTGTTTCCTCTTATTGACTATTGGTGAACTTATTTGTGATTGTGTTTGTGTATGCAAGTGTGGTCAAGAGACCCTAATTCCTCTAGGTTAACTAGAAATACATCACCACCCAAGTTCGAACCAAGACCAGATTCGGTTATCGCTCAACCGACATCTTTACAGAATAGGTTCTATCCCATTAGAACTTCACTTCCATCTTGCATCCAACTTCCATCGGTTGGTGAACACAATTTTGAGCTCAAGCCTCAGTTCATCAACACACTCATCAAGTTTTATGGCAAGAGCCTGAAGATGCTTATTTCTTCATAAGAGAGTTTGAGAAAGTATGCTTAATGATGAAAATCTCATACCTTGTAGATGATGCTATTAGGTTGAGATTTATCCCATTCGCTCTTAAGGACTTAACCAAGAAATGGCTTTATAGCTTAGCGAACGACTCTATCACATCTTGAAATGGTTTCATCAAGGACTTTTTGAAGAAATTCTATCCAATTCATAAGACCGCTCTTGGTAGGAAAAACATCATGCAGTTCAAGTAAGAACCTAGTGAACCATTTTGTAGGTACTTTGAGCGCTTCAAAGACCTCCTTGTCTAATGTCCTCATCATGAAATAGAGAAATAGCAACAATATCAAATTCTTTATGACAGTTTAGACTACTCAACTAAGACCCTCTTAGAAATCATGTACCAAGGGTGATTCTTACAGATGGATGAGAATGAAAGATGAGATTTATATGAGGATCTAGCTGAAAAGACCATCCAATGGGAACCAACTAGTGAAAACTCTAGGAATTCAAACTTCATCTCTTCAAAAGGAGGTTTCCATTCAATTGTATCATCCATAGCTAACGAGGCTTAGTTAGCTAACCTAGCGGAAGACTGAAAGTTTTAGAAACTAAGAAACTAAGTCTAGTCAATCAAGTCAGCCCAAACCAATTTTACTTACATTCAAGTCATGAATCATGTGTTTGAGGAGTGTCCTGTGTTTCAAGCTCAACAATACTTTTTAGAACCGATGAATGCGACCTTTTCAAGCCCGAACAATAATCCTTACGCACCAGCATACAATCCTGACTGGAGAAATCACTCGAATTTCTCATGGAGCCAAAACAATAATGATCACTCACGGTCAAAGCATGCAAGCCATTTCCATCATTCTAATAATTCTTCTAATCATCAACCTAACTTTTCCAATTATCATCATAATTCTCCCAACCATCCGCCCAATTTTTCAAACTATCGACAAAACTTTCCCAACCAAGCTCTACAATCTTCCTTCCAGAATTCTCAACTAGAAAGAAGAATGACTGATTTTAAGAGAAACATGGAAAGGTACGAGAAGAACCAAGATTCCCTCATGCAAACTATACAGAGGCTAGAGGTTCATGTGAGCCAATTAGTCAATCCATAGAATGAGAGGCAAAAATGTACCTTGTCCAGTTAGCCAATAATGAATCCTAAGAATTCTCAACAAGCTCATTTGGCTGAGGATCAATCATTGAATCAATGTAATGCTGTTCATACATTAACGTCGGGAAAGAGAGTTGATAATCAAGTGTCAACACCATCTAAACCCATTCAGCACAATCACACTCAAGCACATCATATAGTCCCAGTCTGTCCAAATCTGACGAATCTGAAACAGATAAGTCAACCAGTCTGGTGCACCAGCCTATAATACCATTTCCTAATAGGCTGAAAACAATAACCAAAATTCACACATGGATAAGATAATTCAGATCTTCAATCAAGTGAACATAAATGTGCCACTTCTTGCTGCCAACTAACAAGTCCCATCCTATGTAAAATTTCTTAAGGACATGTGCACCAAGAAGAGAAAAACTAATATACCCAAAAAGGTCTTCTTAGCCACTAACATTAGTGAGCTACTGTCGGGTCCGATCCCTGTCAAATATAAGGATCCGAGTTGTCCCACCATTGTCTGCACCATAGGACAAGCCAAGATTAGTCGTGCACTTCTTGACTTAGGAGCAAGTATCAACTTGCTTCCATTCTCAGTTTATCAACAACTCGGGTTGGGCAATCTTAGTCCAACTCGAGTCACTATCCAACTGGCTAACCGTTTAGTGAAAGTTTCAAAGGAAAAATTAATGATATCCTCATCCGGGTCGGGGAGTTTATTTACCCTATTGATTACATAGTTCTAGAGACACAACCTGTATCCAATCCTAAGACTCAAACTCTTATTATTCTAGGGCGACCATTCCTTACTATTGCCAATGCCATTATCAATTGTAGGAATGGGTCCATGAGGTTAACCTTTGGGGATATGACTAGAGAAGTCAATGTCTTCAACCTAAAAAAAAAACCCCATGATGTTGAGGATTAAACACTTGAAGTCAATCTCATTGAGAACTTGACAAGTGAACACAGGGAAGAATTGGAACTAGAAACTGATTGTGACTTCGACTTAGAGTCTGACGACTTTAACCTTGATCAGGTTGTTGAGTCTGCTGTGAATTGGGCCTCAACCCTCTTTCACCAAATGTGGAGCCAACTAATTTGACTCATGATTTCAGTGAGCTTTCTCCTTCTTTAGAATTGAAAGCCTTACCCGCGCATCTCAAGTACGTCTATCTAAGCCAATAAGAGACCTTTCCTATCATTATTGCCTCCCATTTAAATGACGGGCAAGAAGAAAATCTTAAAACAATTCTGAGAAAATATAGGAAAGCCATTGGTTGGACTATGACTGATATAAAAGAATTGAGTCCAACCATAGTTCAACATCGCATTCATCGCAATGAAGATGCAACACCAAAAAGAGACCTGCAGTATAGGTTAAACCTATAATGCAAGAGGTTGTTCATGCTGAAATTATTAAACTTTTAGACAATGGGATAATATATCCCATTTCTGATAGCCAATGGGTCAGTTCTGTCTATGCGGTTCCAAAGAAATCCGGTTTCAACGTAGTGGAAAACGAGAACAAAGAGTTGGTTCAAACTCGACTTCCCATGAAAATTCGAGTTTGCATTGACTATAGGAAGTATAATGCAGCAACTCGTAAGGACCATTTCTCACTTTCCTTCATTGATCAAATGCTTGAACGATGGGCTGGCCACGAGTATTACTTTTTCTTGGATGGTTACTTAGGGTATAATTAGATCCCTATTGCTCCTGAGGACCAAGAAAAGAATACGTTCACATATCCATTTGCGACATTTTCTTATCATCGAATACCTTTCGGCTTATCAATTCCCCAGCAATGTTTCAACGTTGCATGTTGAGTCTTTTCTCTGATATGGTGGAATGATTCTTAAAAATCTTCATGGATGATTTCTCCATCTACGGATATTCATTCACTTAATTTATTCACCATTTAGAACTCGTCCTCCAACATTGTCTTGAGAAAAATTTGACACTAAACTGGGAGAAATGCCACTTCATGGTAAGACATGGAATTATCTTGGGTCATGAAATCTCCAAGAAAGGAATTGAAGTGGATAGAGCGAAGATTGAGGTTATTGCTAAGCTTCTCATGCCCATATATGTGACGGATATTCGATCCTTCTTAGGACACACCGGTTTCTACCGATGATTTATTAAGGATTTTAGCAAGATTGCTAGACCTTTGACTAATCTGTTAGCTGAGGATGTGTCCTTCACTTTCGATGCTGAATGTATGAATTCTTGGGAGAAGCTTAAGAAAGAGTTTATTTCTGCACCAATCATATCTGCACCGGATTGGTCTAAGCCATTCAAAATCATGTGCGACGCTTCTGATTTTGCAATAGGCATGCATTGATGATAAGCAGCGTGTGATTTACTACTCTAATAGGACTCTCAGCGATGCTGAATTAAACTATACTATTACTGAGAAGGAATTCTTAGCAGTAGTGTTTACCTTAGAGAAATTTCATCCCTACCTACTAGGGTCCAAAATCACAATTTTCACCGATCATTCTATTCTTAGGTACCTCATAATGAAGAAGGATGCCAAGGCCCGACTCATTCGTTAGATCCTTCTTCTTCAAGAATTCGATCTCGAGATTCGAGGTAAAAAAGGCGTAAAAAAATGTCGTTGCTGACCATCTCTCGCGTATCCTAAACTCTCCATGCAACGAATTGCCCATAAATGAGGACTTTTCTGATGAAATTCTCTTAGCTGTCTTTAGGGAACCTTGGTTTGCTGATATAGTGAATTACTTAGTCACAACCAAACTACATCTCATTGGTCTAAAAACGATATATACCGGTTCTTATCTCAAGTCCGATATTTCTTTTTGGAGGAACTGTTTCTTTTTAAGTACTGTTCTGATCAAATTACTAGGAGATGCATTCCCGATGAAGAGATTAAGAGTGTTTTATTCTTCTGTCACAAACTTGCATGCGGTGGACACTTTGGTCCCCGCAAGACTGCTGAAAAGTGCTGCAAAGTAGGTTCTATTGGTCCACTTTGTTCAAAGATGCTTATGAATTTTGCAAGACGTGCCCTAGATGCCAGATGGTAGAAAGGATCTCAAAACGAGATATGATGCCCCTCAGCCCAATTCTAGAAATAGAACTCTTTGAAGCTTGGGGCATCGACTTTATTGGTCCATTCCCTAATTCATTTGAAAATCAATACATATTGGTTGCTATGGACTATGTGTCCAAGTGGGTAGAAGCCATTCCTATTAAAACTAATGATAACAAGTTGTTATAAAGTTTTTGAAAGAGAACATTTTCTCACGCTTCAGACCTTCGTGCTATCATAATTGATAATGGTACTGACTTTTATGATAGATCCTTTGAAGCTCTTATGCGAAAGTATGCCATAACTCACAAGTTGTCCACACCTTATCATCCTCAGACCAGTGGGCAGGTTGAGATTTCCAATAGACAAATCAAGCTCATTTTGGAGAAGACTGTGAATCAAAACCGGAAAGATTGGTCCACCAAACTTGTAGATGTTCTATAGGCCTATATGACCGCTTTCAAGATGATTCTAGGGATGTTTTCTTATAGGTTAGTCTTTGGGAAGGCTTGCCACCTACCCGTTGAGTTAGAACACCGGGCCTTATGGGCAATCAAGCAGCTAAATTTCAACTTGACTAAGGTCGGATACATTTAAAAATTACAAATTTCTGAATTAGAGGAGTTGAGAAATGAGGCCTATAAAAATGCTAAGATCACTAAAGATAGAGTTAAGATTTTTCATGATAAACATATCATAAGGAAAACATTTGTTCCTGGACAAAAAGTCCTATAATCCTAGACTTTAGCTTTTTCCTGAAAAGCTAAAGTCAAGATGGACTGGGCCATTCATTGTAAAAACCGTGTTTCCACACGGTGTTGTAGAGATTAGTGACACCAAGAGTGAAAATAATTTTAAGGTAAATGGTCAACGCCTTAAACCTTTCTTGGAATCGGTGCCGGTACACACTTAGGGTTCAAAAACAAAATTCTTATGCCATATAAAAAAAAGAAGATATATATATATATATATATAATATATATATATATATATATATATATGTCTATATATATATGTATATCTATGAAAAATAAACAAATCTAATTATTGATTAGCTAGGTGCTTTGGCCTGAGCAAACCTTGGTATTTATGCAAAAGATGATTAGATAAGTTTAAAAATATATATATATATCCTCTGATTAAGCTGGTATTTGTGCCTCATGAAGCATAAGTATTCACGCTTAAGAGGGATACATTTTATAAATAAAATCATTAGTTTTGTGGCCTTGTTTGCTCGAGTGTCTAAGTCCTTAGGGGTGTTTTCTCACTTGGTGCCCTAAGACTGTCCGATTTGGGTGTCACCGACTAAAAGCTCGTTACATGGGCAGATTAGAAAGCCTAATGAAATTTAGGAATAAATACCACCAAAAATAAGTATAAATAAGACATAAGAGTTAATGTTAAAGAACTTTTACTCAAACTTCACGGTCACGAAGGTGCATATGACTTAGGGTAAAGTAATAGACTAGATGAGAAATATAATTTTGATATATTTTTGAATAGAGACTAAGTTTAGGAATGAAAATTTTAATTTTTCTATAACTTATAGATTACTTGAACTCTTACAATAATACCTCAAATATTTTCTATCTTTTCAAAATGCTTTTTCAAAATATTAACATTTTTTATCTTTCTTTATGGATTTTGTGGGTGTAATCCACTGAAAACCCTTACGAGACAAACTCATCATCTAAGGGTAACCTAGAAGTTTAACGGCTTGTTGCACATGCTCAGTGCAATCGAGTGACCTGCAAAAGTGGTCTAATAATTTATTAGGATTAGTTTTGATGTTTTGCTCGAGGGCGAGTAAAAGATAAGTGTGGGGGTGTGCCAGTCAATATATTGCATATATATTGTCACATTATCATGTTTATTATCTAATAATTCCTTTTAATAAGTCTTATTTTTTTTTTATAAAATGCAGGCACATTGCTAAAAGAAAGGAAAGAGAAACGAGCCCAAAAGCCTATCAGAATTTTGATTTAATTCAGAATTAATTCGAAATCAGAAAATCAGGGCAGATCATGGCAAATCAGAGAAGTCAAAAATTGGTTAAAACAAATCTTCCCAAATCAATTGGTTAAAGCCCAAGATCAAAGACAGTTTCATCAAATCTTGGAGCTGAAACGGGAAAAACCAGCAGAAGATAATGGCATATCAGTAAATCATGGAGTACCACCTACCAGGTGTGGCCACCTGGCCACACCATGACCGCAGAAATGCGACCAAAGCCGCGTTTTCGCGGCTTGGTTGAGGCTGTTGGGGGAGCATTTGCTCCCCTATCTTCGTACGCCCTCCCTCGTTTGGTTTTTACCTATAAATACTGCATTTTTCAGAGAAAAAGGGAGCAAAGATTAGGATTAGAATTTTTGTTCATTTTTAGGGTTTTAGGAGTATTGTTAGATTGTTTTGAGAAGTTGTATACATCTTTACTTTTCAGTTTAGACTAATAAAGAGAAAAGAGTGGAATTGAGTGTGTAATTCATTCCTGAAGTGACAATCAAAGGAGATTTAACTTACTTATTCAAATCGACTCAATTCGGTATGTCAATGTTTTATTTTCATTCTCTTATTTATTTTCTTTTTATCATGAGTAACTAAACCATCTTCTGGGCTCACTAATCAATCTCTTCTGCCTCCTTTCTCTTGATTACGTTTTATGGAAGCAACTCTCTTGAATCATAATAATGCCTGAGTTAAACTTTGTTCTTGAAAGCACATGAGGATGTTTTTCTTTTAAACTTGGACTTTCAAAGTACAAATATTTATAATTATTTTTATTCCATACTTGCTTCTTCGTGCTTGATGGTTTAACATTCTATTTTTAATGATGTGTTAAGAAAGGCCTTAAGATTTAAACCAAAATCATCTTATTTGTTTTACTTGGATATTAAAAGAAACTAACGTTTTTTGCCTATGATAAAAGTGATGCACCAAAATGTTCTTGAAGTAAATAGTTGAGTAAAAAATTAGCTAGCCCGGATCTTTTTTATAATTTAAATCACAGGCCCAACATCTTAAATCATTTTCTAAAAGATCATCTCCTCCAAAGCCTTTTTCAAGTTTTAAATTTTTCCTTAAATTACTTCCCTTCTCTCCATTCTCTTTTCAACTAAAAAAAGAGACACCGATACCATTCTTTGTTTTTTAAACAAAAATACCGAAAAACTTCTATCGCATTTCTCCTTGCGGACACGACCCATTAGCCCGAACTAGACGGCAACTCTCACTGTTTTCACATTCAATCAAAGATCTAATATCTCTTGTGCGAGAGTATATAGATGTTTTCTCTTGAAATTATAAGGATTTGCCTAGGCTCGATCCTCAAGTGGCTATGCTTCGCCTCAACATCAATTCTGATGCGAAGCCCATCAAGCAACAACAACGATGATTCCGCCCAGAGATAATGGAAGCGATCCAGTCGAAAGTCAAGAAGCTGATAGACTTTGGTTTTATCAGGGAGAACAATACCCTGATTGGGTAGCCAATATCATCTTTGTTACCAAGAAGAATGGAAAGATTCGAGTCTGCATCGATTTCGTGATCTAAATGAGGTGTGTCCTAAAGATGAGTTCTCTCTTCCAATCACGGATGTCATGATCGACAATACGTGTGGGTTTGAACGGATGTCCTTCATGGATAGATTCTCGGGATACAATCAAATTAAGATGTACCCTGACGGTGAGAAGCATACATCTTTCAGGACACCACTGGGTGTGTACTGCTATACTGTCATACCCTTCGGATTGAAGAATGCGAGGGCAACATATAAAAGAGCTATGAATGAATTTTCCACAAGCATATAAGCAAAACAGTGAAATGCTAACTAGATGTATTACTGTAAAAAGCCGTGCCAAAGGTAATCACATAGCAGATTTGAAGATAGTATTTGATATTATGTGAGCACCTCAATTGAAGATGAATCCCACCAAATCCTTCCTGAGGGTAACCAATGATAAATTCCTCGGGTTTGTCGTGACATCTAAAGGAATCCACCTCGACCCAGAGAAAGTTCGCGTCGTCCAGGAGATGCAACCTCCAAGGAATCTTAGAGAGCTGAGAGGATTACAGGGGTGACTGGCCTATATCTGGAGATTTATCTCAAATCTCTCAGGATGATGCCAACCCGTCACTAAATTGATAAAGAAGGGTGTTTCATTCATTTGGGATGATGCTTGCCAACAAGCGTTCGAGGAAATCAAGCGGTACCTCACGCATCCGCCTATTCTTACAGCTCTGGTGTCATGAAAGTCTTTCCTAATATACGTTCGAACTATGGATCATTCTCTAGAAGCTTTACTAGCTCAGAATAATGATCAGAGACATGAGCAAGCAATCTACTACCTGAGTAGAACTATGATCGGAGTTGAACATCGATATAAACTGATCGAAAAGGAATGCTTGGCATTAGTATTCGCCGTCTAGAAGATGCGACACTACTTGGTGGGCCAAATCATACATGAGATATCAAAAGTTAATCCTTTAAGATTGCTTATGATGAAGCCATCATCACTGAATGGTCAATTGGTAAAATGAGCCTTGTTGTTCTTCCAATATGGGTTGTAATTCCTGCCACAAAAAACTGTGAAGGGATAGGTAGTGGCAGACTTTTTAGCTGAACATCCTAATCTAAGAATGACCAAACTTTATGAAGATCTCCCAGACGAGATCGCTGAAGCTTGCTTGACCCAAACGTCTTTCAAAGGACAGGTGTGGCAGCTCTTCTTCGATGGCGCATTGATCGGGGGGAAACCGCGCACAAAAAGTGTATATTTTAAAATCGATATTTAAAGTGTGTGTGCTTTGGCTTCCTCAATACTTCCGTTATAGCATAGAGGCCAAAATGAGTCGAATCCACAAGGACGGGAGGCGATAGAAGCTTACACGGTATGTCACCTTTATGTTAACGGTTCTTCAAAGTTTTAAAGAATGAAAAGAAAAGAAAATAAAGAATGAAAGAAGAAGTACGGTGAAATACGAAGAAGTGGGAAACATAGAAAAGAATGGTATTTGTGGTTTTTGGTATTTTTAAAACAAAGTGAAAAATAAAGAAAACTCACAGCTACTGACTACTAATGACTCCACCAACACGCTAACCTCTTAGTGATAATTGCCTCACAAGTATCATTGGACATCACTAGCCCTTGGTTCAGAGCGTTTCAAAGCATGACCCATATGTAACTCATCACAACCCAACTCAACAAAACAAGTGCAAGCTACACTTAAATCATCAAAACCCGATAAGAGCAAGCATGAAATAAAGTAATGTTAGCTTGTTAGAGAGCTAGGAAGTTAGAGTGTTAGATCCAACATCATGAGCCGTCAATGGCTCTTGCAAGAGCAAGGCCAAGTAGAGGCTATTAGATTTATGTGGATTATCATAAAGAAGTTAGACTAGTTGATGGTTAGTAGTTAGTTGCCATGAGAGAAAAGACTAGCTAAACATGTACAAGAGATTAGAGAGAAGAAAATAAAGATAAGATAAGAGAGCACCTTTCATAGCTTGTCACCTTCTATTACAAGCACTCTTACTTCCTAACATGTACCACTCTCTCTCCCTAATATAAGATCTACAAGAAATGGAGAATACAAGGGAGGAAGAAGAAGAAAAACCACACTAAACTACCCTAAACTACAAAATGGAAATGAGAACTATCCTAAAACTCTGCATATCTTCTGCTCTGAAACCCCAGGGGGCTATTTATAGGCACCAGGGAAGAGGGGGGCCAGAGGACAAACCCTGCCCCAAATGCGGGCCCCGTACGGCCGCGTTTTCACAGCCATACGGTAGCTGCGCGCTGCCCAGTTTGTCTCCTGTCAGTTCTTGTGCCCAGTTTCTGATTTGCAGCCCCTGGTTTTGATGGAATCAACCTCCTAGGTCAATGGCTATCTTTAATAGGTCTTTAATTACCAATTAAAAGGTGATTTAGGGTCCTTTTCTTCATTGCACACCATGGACATAGAATCAAGCAAGCAAAGCTTTATTAGCAGAATTTTATACCAAATAAATATGCGGATGTGATAAAAATTATGCAAAATTAGACACTAATCACACTCCCATACTTATCTTTTTGCTTGTCCCGAGCAAAACAAAAATAAGAAAATTATTACACCACTTTCGCAGGTGACGCGATTGTACTGAGCATGTGCAATAAGCCATTAAACCTCTAAGTTTCCCCTAAAGGGGGAGTTTTATCTCCTGAGGGTTTTCAGCGAATTACACCCACAAAATCCATAAAGAAAGAAATCAAATGTTAATATTTTAAAAACGTATTTTGAAATAGAGAAAAGTGTTTGAAGTATTTTTGTGAAAATATAAGTGATCCAAGGTCAGAGGTTAACCAGAAATTGTTCTTTCTTAAACTAAGTCAAAATGCAAAAAATCTTATTATAAATTAAATGTAAGAATTTAAAATTGAATTGATTCTTTGACCTTTCATAAAACTCTTAGAAAAATATGCACGTTGTGAACAGTGAAAGTTTTTGGGATATCGACTCTAACTTTCATGCCATTTATTTATATTATTGTATATATATTATATTTTTTCTTCCCTTAGTTTTCTTAGGCTTTCTTATTTACCCGGGTAGTGAGGCTTTAGCCAGTGACCCCCAAACCAGATGGTCTTAGGGCACCAGATGAGAAAATATTCCTCGGACTTAAGGACTCGAGTAAATAAGGCCACAAAACTAAAGGGGATTATTTTATTTTTATCCACCGTTTTAGGTATGAATAATCATGCTTCCTGAGGCATAATTACCCAACTTCAATAATTGGCTTTTATTTATCATAATATTATTTTATTTATATATATATTTTTAATATATATATTTTATGGCATTTTCAGTCTTTGTTTCAATCCCAAAAATTGTGTAAGTGTGGAGTGCTTAAATCTAAGGCAAAAAATTTAAGATCAAATTATCTTTTCAATCTTACTTTCTTATCCTAAAATTTAAACAAGATCTATTATTTTGACTTAGTTTAAAATTTCATAATTTTAGGTCTTTCCTTATTCCTAAGATAATCTTAATTTTCTTAAAAATAAATCAAAACTATTTATCTTGTTTCAAAAAGTTTTGTAAAAAGGAAAAAAAATTTTGAAAATTTTTTAAATTAAAAAGAAGTGTAAAAGAAAGAAAATGTAAAACTAACTATGTTAGTAAACCTCTCCCACACTTATCTCATGCATTGTCCTCAATGCATCGTGAATGTGTATATACATGAAACAAATGGGAAGGGAAGGAAGATTACCTCATGGTGGTGGTTCTGATGGTGGTCTGACTGGGCCAAGCGTTGCTACCCAATCAAGATATCGTGGATCTTACAGAAACCCACCAATGACCTCTTTAACATGACCCGATAAAAGAATGATTGATTGAATGGTCTTATTGAAAATTTTATCCCCATCTAATTTCTAATTTTCAAAAATAATTACTGAGTCATTTTTTTCAACATCCTTGTCCATGAAGTGTGACGTTGGGAGATGATGGATTTGGACTCAAATGGTTCAGGAACAAAAACCGATACCGACTTGAGAATTTGACTCAGATCAAGTCGAGAGTCAACAATGAGAGTCGAAATTGGTTCAAAAACAGGGTCTAAACCAAAGAATTGATGTTCACACACTTTCCCCATCAATGAAGTGTGATCATAAGATATTGGTGATTCAATTTCAAGGTGTATGGGTACAGGATTCAATGTTGACTTCGGAATAGAGAAAAAATCTGATAAAGATACCAGAGTCATTATTGAATCAAAAAGTGAAATAGAATTACTTACATGAGGTTCAGGATCACATTCAGGTTCGATTTCAATTTCAGTAAAGGGATAACTTGCCAGCATGTCCAGGCGACTTTCATAACTTGGAGTTTGGTCAAGTTCAAATGTGTGTTCTGAAATTGAATCTGGATTCCCAAAATGACATGATTCATGGGTCCAATCAGTAGAGTTAGGGATATAAGAATCGGTCAAAGGTTGACAAGAAAGACTTTCCTCGCTCTCATTGATCAATTCGCTCATAAGTGAGTCTAACCTACTGATAGGTCGTGTAATAGAATTTAGATTCAGAATCATGTCTCTAATACTCTTTGCAATTGGTTCTCCTTGAAAAGATGAGTATGGAAGTTGATTTTAGAAATTGTGGTGAAATTGTGAGTTCATCAGATTTTGCGGTTGCTGCTCGGACTCACGCAAGGGTTCCATACTCAAGTCCAGTATAGAAGTTTGTTCATTTTGAATAGGTGAGGCTGGAAAAGATGAGTAGGACTCTTGAAAATTTAGTTGAGATGATGAGTCCAACATGTTTTATATTCTTTCACAAAAGACTTCTAAACACTTTTCTAGCTCAGATGCTTCTTCAATTGGATGCTCTAGAAAAGGAGTATGTGGAGTTTGATGTGGGAAGGATTGTGAATTGAGCAAAATTTTCATTTATTGTAGGGACTCTTCCATACTTCTTTCCAAATCAGATTTTTCTTCGGTTGGTGGAACAGGAAAAGGAGTACATGAACCAAAATCGGGGAATGAACTTTGTGAAAATTGTGGATAAGGCGGTTGAAAATTTGACTCGGGGGAGGTGAATCCTCATTGACTCTGTGAAGAGTTGAAATTATTTTAAAAATTATAGTCATATGATTGAGAATATGGGTCATATTGAGTCTGATAATCTCAACTCGACATATATAGTTGGTTCATGTTGTACATAGCCGGGTCGGAGTTATCCGATTCAAATGAGTTCGGAGTGAAATATGGATTCATATTTTGATTGAAAGAATTATTGTTGTTAAAATCTATTTCACAATATACAAAAAAGAAAAACAAACAAACAAACAAACAAACAAAGAAAAAGAAAAAGAAAAAGAAAAAGAAAAAGAAAAAGAAAACAAGCATATGCTAGGGTTGACTTAGACCTAGACGACTCCTAACTGGTTAGACTGTCCACGGGAGGCACATTGTCGGAAGCTGACCACGAGTTAATCGGCCAGGTAGGGGTAAGATCAGTGGGAGGTGTCCGTGCCGGATCAACGGGCCTAATTATGCCAAACCACTGTTCTTCGAGGTTTCGCCTCTCAATCCCCAACCTTAGACACCGATTTGACAAGAGTCAACTTCTAACAACTTCCCTTTTAGGTCAATCTCCTAAATGAGTCTGAGATGTCCCTAGGGGCTAACATCTAGTAAATTTTATTAGGCTTGGGTTGTGTGAGTGGGGAGGTGATTTTTGGGCTAAGGGAGGTTAATGACTTCCCCACCTTATGTTGTATTGGGTGTTTCCCTTAAGTTAAATTTGTGCAAGTGTGCAATATAGATAAGAATGAACACAAAAAAGCGAGTAAATCACTGAAGTGTTTGTCCTATACTATATGCAATGCATATGTACACATCCTATCAATATCACAACAACACAAGAATAAAATATAGTATATTGGAATGAAAATTGACACGTGCCTAGATGCAAATGTCTAAACCATTTTAAAGCATCCAATTTTCATATTTTAGTTCTTACAATTATTTTACAGTATACATGTAATATAAACAAAATTAGCAGCAGAGTATATTAATGTACAAGAAATTACCCAACCACACAAGAGCAAGTGTGGACTTCTGCAATGCTAAAAATTTGACCTGCACACCAAAACAAAGAAGAAAAGTTAACAAAAACGTGAAATCAAACCGTTCCCATCCCCAGCAACGACGCCAAAATTTGATCAGGGGAAAATCGCGCACAAAAGTGTATGTTTTGAAATCGATATTTAAAGTGTGTGTGCTTTGGCTTCCTCGATACTTCTGTTATAGCATAGAGGCTAAAACGATTAAAATTCATAAGGACAGGAGGCGATAGAAACTTACACGGTATGTCTCGTGTATGTTAATGGTTCTTCGAAGTTTTAAAGAATGAAAAGAAAAGAAAATAAAGAATGAAAGAAGAAGTACGGTGAAATACGAAGAAGTGGGAAAGATAGAATAGAATGGTATTTGTGGCTTTTGGTATTTTTAAAACAAAGTGAAAAACAAAGAAAACTCACGGCTACTAACTACTAATGACTCCACCAACACGCTAACCTCTTAGTGATAGTTGCCTCACGAGTATCATTGGCCATCACTAGTCCTTGGTTCAAGAGCGTTTCAAAGCATGACCTATATGTAACTCATCACAACCCAACTAAATAAAACAAGTGCAAGCTACACTTAAATCATCAAAACCCGATAAGAGCAAGCATGAAATAAAGTAATGTTAGCTTGTTAGAAAGCTAGGAAGTTAGAGTGTTAGATCCATCATCATGAGCCATCAATGGCTCTTGCAAGAGCAAGGCCAAGTAGAGGCTATTAGATTCATGTGGATTATCATAAAGAAGTTAGACTAGTTGATGGTTAGTAGTTAGTTACCATGAGAGAAAAGACTAGCTAAACATGTAAAAGAGATTAGAGAGAAGAAAACAAAGATAAGGTAAGAGAGCATCTTTCAGAAACCCTAGGCCGCGTTTTCGCGGCCATACGGTGGCCGCGCGCTGCCAAGTTTGTCTCCTATCAGTTCTTGTACCCGGTTTCTGATTTGCAGCCCCCTGGTTTTGACAGAATAAGCCTCCTAAGCCAATGGCTATCTTTTAAATAGGCCTTTAATCACCAATTAAAAGGTGATTTAGGGTCTTCTTCTTCATTGCACACTATGGACCTAGAATCAAGGAAGCAAAGCTTTATTAGCAGAATTTTATACCAAATAAATATACGGATGTGAAAAAAATTATACAAAATTAGAGACTAATCACGCATCAAGAACTGGTCCTCGAGGAAATATCGTAGCAGGAGTGGGGTAGTGCTTGTCTCCCTATAGAACTATGTAATCGCTTGTGTATTCTCATTAACTGAGCCATGTTCCAACAATATAGCGGAATACAATGCTCTCTTGATCGGGATGCAAATCGCCGATGAGATTGGCATTAAAAATCTCAAAGCATACGGTGATTCAAAGCTCATTATTAACCAAGTTCACGGGGAGTATGAAGTCAGACATGAAGACTTAGTACCCTATCACAACGCGACTATCCACATGGCAGAGAGGTTCAAAAACTTCTACATTGACTATTACCTCGCCAACAAAATGGCCATAAAGATGTACTGGCATCTCTCGCTGCTTCCTTTACTCTTCTAGCCAGAGTGGTAGAGAAAATACTGTCTATAGCTATGATTTGTGCTGTCCAAACTCGCCCTCGAAAATGATCAACAACCAGCAGGAGACCTTAAAGTCAAAGAAGCTCTAGAGACTTCAGTAATTCCAGAGCTCGGGGATTGGTGATTCCCTTATATCGACTACGCATTGTACGGTATTTTGGCTGATGACCCTAAAGAGGCGGCTGCCATTAAAAGGAAGGCCCCTCGATTCTATTACAATGCGATCACGCGAACACTGTATCACCGATCACATGATTGAATCCTCCTCTATTGTCTATCACACGAAGAAGCACCAGAGGCACTCAAAGAAGCTTTTGACGGTATGTGTGAAGCTCACCAACCTGATCAAAAACTTAGAGATCGACTCTAAAGACTGAGATATTACTGGCCAAAGATGATCTCTAACGCCATCGCTTACGCTAAACGATGCCACACCTGTCGGATCCATGGTGATTTCATTTTTCAGGCACCAGGGCATCTTCGTCCTATAACTTCTTCCTGGCCATAATGTGGGGGATGAAAGGTTGGTCCTTTCAGTCTACCTTCATCCAAAGGACATCAGTTTATCTTAACCATAACTGATTATTTCTCAAAATATGCTGAAACTATTCCCTTGAGGAGGTAAAGACATCTAACGTGATCAAGTTCGTTAAACACCATGTGATCTACCATTTTGGCATGCTATTAAGGATTGTCCATGATAATAGGCCTCAGTTCGTCAGCCAAGCCTTTCAGAGATTCTGTGACAAGTTCAGAATTCAGAGTGTGTCTTTAACGGCATACTATCCAGCCATTAACGGCCTTGCAGAAGCTTTCAATAAGACCATTGTCTCAAAGAGCCAATGTGACTGGAATGATAAGTTAGGTGAATTCTTATGGGCTTATCACACAACAGTGAGAACTCTGATGAAATTTACACCGTTCTTTTTGGTATACGGGTGTGAGGCCGTACTCTCACTAGAAATCTAGATCCTATCTCTACGCGTTGCCTTGACTACAGAGATGACAATTGAGGAGTGACATCGACTGCAACTCCAAGAGCTGGAAGCTTTGGATGATAAACGCCTGCAAGCTCAATAGCAAATCGAGCTTTATCAGCTTAAATTACTAGAGCCTTCAATAGGAAAGTCAAGAAGCGGACTTTCAAGAAAGGCGACCTTGTTTTAGTTGTCAAAAGACCCATCATGATGACGTATAAGACCAAAGAAAAATTTCAGACCAAATGGGAAGGACCATTTGTAGTAGAGCCAGTCTACTAGAATGGAGCATACCGCCTCATAACCCCAGGCGACGATACACTCATGATGCTGATCAACGACAGATTCTTAAAGAAGTACTATCCTTAAGAGGATTCTTCTCATGATCAGATTAACATTACACCTCTGATCAAAACTTCTAGATCCAAGATGTTTGGAAGAGCACCAAAAAAAGCCTCTTTCTTCTTTAATGGATCACATTACGGTCGATCATTGCCAAGCCGATGGAACACTGGCTACATCAAGATGCATGATGTAAACATCGAAGAAAAGAAAAGATAAGGTGTGAAACTTTGATTTTTAACCTTGTTACTCTTTCCCGGTTTATCTATGAAAATACGACGCCTCTGAAGGCTAAGGATAGAAGAAAACGTTGGCTTTTAAGTCCAACATAAGTTCTCGATAACTCATCGTGCTGAGAGAAATAGCATGGTAGCCCAACTCAAACGGTAGTTGGTAAAGGGAATACCAAATCCATTAATAGCTGAGAGTTTGTTAAAAATCCTGAGGGACTTAGTCCCATCTTCTCCTCTAAAATTTCTTACCAATTCCCTCCCATAGAATGGCAGGACCACAAAAACACATGTGCCCATTTTCCTGGCGAAATGAGTAAAGATTTGTCACGTTAACAGTAAACCTCTGACAAGCTATTTTCCTCGATCCCCAGTGATGTCAGTCAAGTTAACATTAAACCTCTGACGATAAAATTTCACTAAATACCCACTCAAAATCCCTCCGCTGTTATGTTAACATTACACCTCTAACGACAAACCTCTCATGCCCCTAGAAAATCAATGTTTGTCATGTTAATATTACACCTCTGATATAATTCATTCTATTCTCCACCAAAGTCCCCTACCAATTCCCTCCCATGGAGTGGTAGGTCCACAAACTTAATCACTGTTATGTTAACATCACACCTCTAATAGTGAAAAGTTTCAATACTCCCCAGCGAGTCTGAACTTCCACTTGTCAACTCCTTACATGGAGTCACAAGTCTTCAAAATTATCATGTTAACACTACATCTCTGACAAATTACTGTTAAGTTTAATATCATATCTCTAACAGTAATCAAGTTGCTGCCAAGTTCAACATTAAATCTCTGACAGTCACTTTCCTTAGGCTTCCATATTGAAGCTGAGACGAGCGATGCTAAGTTTAACATTACACCTCTAACATCCAGTTCATTGTTAAGTTCAGCAATACACCTATGACAATGACTTCCCCTCGAACTCCATATCAAAGTCGAGACGACCAATGCTAAGTTCAAAATTACACCTCTAGTATTACCTCCACTGTCAAGTTCAACACTACACCTATGACAGTGGTATCTTCAGTTTTTCCCAAACGAAACTAAAATTTCTGTGGAGCTAAATTAGCATCACACCCTAGCTCACATCATTATTAAGTTAAATATCACACCTCTGATAAGATTCATTGTAATATGTTAAGTTAATATCATACCTCTGACGGTAAAGAAATACTTAGATCCCTGAGGGGTCTAGTCTTACTTGTTATTCTCGTCAATAGAATGGCAGGTCCACTTAAAATCACTGTTAGGTTAATATCACACCTTTAACAGTGTTCTCATCAATCCCCAACTGAGTCTTAATTACGTTAATACTAAACCTCTGATAAAGACTCAGTCACAATCTTCCACGGATTGAAAACTTCCATAGAATGGAAAGTTCATAAAACTATTCTATTCCTGTCAAGTTAATATCACACCTCTAACAGTAACCTTAAATTCTTTAAATGGAATTTTCTTACTTTGAGTTGCTAAGTTAAATATCACACTGCTAGCAAATCAATGATAATCACCTGTCTCTGATTGTCAATGCAAAAATAAGATCAAGACAAATAAGAAGGTAGGAAAAAGTATCACTTTTATTGATATTCAAAAATATGAAAGTGATACAAAATGCTCTCTTATACAATAAGATTGAGTGTTACAACAAAGGAGTACAAAGAAGTTCCTCTTGCTTAGCGAAAGGTTGCACTCATTCCTAGAAATATTGATGATACAATAAGTTCATCTTCTTGATTGTGGCTGGGAACAGCAGATCAACTTCCTCTCCTCTTGAGAACAATGGTGTTTCTCAAGGTCGAAATACAAGGGAGCGTTCGGATTTCACTCGACCAACCGGTGCGAGGGTCTTCACAATGTCGTAATCCTTCGCTTAATGGGAAGCTCCGCCACTAGAAAATCATCTAATGAGCATGGGTTTTTTGTTGCTGTCACTTTTTTGAATAAGATTGGTGAAGAGAGGATCCGAGACCTTACTGGTGATGTTCTTTTTCTCGTGACCTTCAAATGCCCCATGCTCATCTTAATCAGGAAGGATCCGAGACATTACTGTGCATCATGTCCAATAATATCTTAATGTGTATTGACAACCGCGCGAATCTTCCTCGCCCTTGAACAGAAGTTCAGAATTCTCAAGTGGTCGCCAATCAAACAAGCTGGCCATTTCATCACCCTCTAATGGATGCGACAAAGACACTGAAACCAGCACCATCGATATGACCAAGACCTGCAAGGAATAAAAAATCTAAGTGTTAAATTTCTGCAAAGTAAGAAAAACATGAAACCAAAATCATAGACGCAAGTTTAAAGTCATGAACTCCAGACGAGAGTCCTATACGCGAATCTCACGGATATAGAGTTCGCCACGCTCTGCGAAGACAGAAAGTATGGATCTAAATGCAAGCCTAATGTTAGACTCGCGTCTGATAATTGAAACACGGGTCATATATTAAAGGCGCAGACGCGGGCCCTAAAATTATACAAGTCATGTGCCTCAGACGCAGGTATTATATGAGAAACCCGCGTCTAAGGCTTCAAGACGCGGAGTTTGCCACATTCGCGTCCAGAGATCTCAAAAGAGCAGGCTTAAAAATTTTTAAGTCATGAACTCCAAACACGAGTCTCGTATATGAAACCTATGTTTCAAACCTCAAAATGCGGAGTTTACCACACTCACGTCTGAAGAACTTGAGACTTAGAACTCTAGAAGTTCTTTAGGATGCATGCCCAAAGAAGAAGAGACACTCAACAAGTTCTTCAGAGCACATGCCCGCGAAGGAGAATAGTCAAATGGCTGTTAAGAGGCTCATGGCCTATTTATAGGCTTGATAATGCCATTAATTAACAACATAAGAATCAACATTATTCTTAAAGGCCAATTAATAGACTTAATTCGCTACGTGAATATCAAATCCAATCTGGGTGAGACACGTGAATTTTTGCTCCGGGAAGCCCCAATGACACGCATTCCCAATCGTTAACGCCGACTTTGCCTCAAAATATCCAGCGAGATCTTTGCGTCTCCATAATCTGAATGTGTCTCTTCAAGGGTCATGTTGTAAAGTCTACGTCCCTTCACAAATCAAATGCTGTGTTGTCTCAACAGAGTGAAGACCGCGCCTATAACAATCCAAGGTCGCATCTTAAGTCTGTGCCCTTTCACAAACCAAGGGCTGCGTCCCATCCAGCAAATTATAAAGCCGTGTTCTCTAAGTAAATCAGAGTTGTGTCCTCGCAACAAATCAGTATTGTGTCCTCTTAACAATGCAGAGTCACGTCTCTTAATATATCAGAGCCGCATCTCTCAACAATTCAGAGTCGCATCCTCTAAGTGAAGTGGAGCTGCGTCTCTCAAACAATTCAGAGCCGCGTCTCTCAAAGTCGCATCTCCCCTACAATTCAGGGCCGTGCCTCACCAACAAACTCAGTGCTACTTGAGTTTCTTCCCTGCCACACATAGATGCGTCTCAGCAAGTAGCTAAGGACCGCGTCTCCACATTGGTCAAGAGTCGCGTCTATGAGAGCCGCGTTCGTCTGATTCTCAAACACAGAGAAGGAATAAAGATGAGACAAAATTTGATAACTTTTATTATTTATATCAAAATAGTAAAAGTG
Source organism: Agave tequilana (assembly GCA_038442645.1). Classification (NCBI taxonomy): domain Eukaryota; kingdom Viridiplantae; phylum Streptophyta; class Magnoliopsida; order Asparagales; family Asparagaceae; genus Agave; species Agave tequilana. The sequence continues at coordinate 82,657 of JAVJIF010007560.1, forward strand.
ATTCAAACACTCTCTTATTTGATAAGTGGAGTGTTACAAAAAAAGAGGAGGAAATACAAAAAAGGAGGGCTAATCCCGCTTAGCCAAAGAATAAATCCGGTCAAGGAGGCATTTGCATCTCGCGCTGGTGTGCCTTCTCAACTTCTACCCAAGCTTGAACCCTTAATTCTTCCTCTGATAAGAATCTCTTCGTAACCAACTGTGCTTGAAGAGATTCCAGCTTGGAAGAATTGGCAGCAAGATCTTCTTGGATCCGCTTTTTTGCTGCCTCTACCTCCTCCAGCCTTTTCCTAGCAGCATCAAGTTTCTGCTCATTTACTTAGATCAAGGGTTCGCCTTGGTAATAGCTGCCTGAGCAGTGGTTATGACTTACTCTGCATTCTTGGTGATGACCTCAGATTCCCTAGAGTCATTAACCAATCTTTGGTTTCAGGTCTGGAAGTCGCTGAGGTGATGGGCCTCCTCAGCCATCTACTCCTCCATCTCCTTCCGCTCGCATTCTTGAGTAGTGAGGAGCTTATTCAGCATCAGTCGAGCCTCATCCACTGGACTAGCCTTCTCCAGACTCCTTAATGAAATCACCTAGAGGGGGGGGGTGAATAGGTGATAATGCTAATCTAAATACAAAATGCGGAATATAAAACTAATTTGCAACAACACTTAGTGCAACCAACGAGTGTAGCCGAATTCCCCGTGAAGGGCTCTGGACTAACTCCTCTTGATTCCTCTGAATAAGAGTTGAGGCGCTATATGAAGCTCTCGTGGTTAGGCACAAGTGAGGTACACACAAACAATCCAAGCATATAGGGATAGGCAATAATGAATCAATGCAAGGCTCAACACAAGCATATAAATGATATGGCAATATGAATGATGCAATGCACAAATAAAGAGAGAGAGAGTTGAGAGACAATTGATCAAACACAAACAAGAAGATGTGTTTCGAGGTTCGAGCACCGAGCTCCACGTCCCCGCCTTCACCGAGAAGGATTTTCAATCCACTAGGAGTACCGAACTCCTCTCTCACCCAATACAACCTCCACCGAGGCAATACAAATGGTCTACCGAAGACCGGAGTACCAAACTCCACCAAAACAATACAACTACAATCCACCTCTACCAAAGAGGGATACAAACACTAACTCCAACTTCACCTCACCAAGAGGGAGTAAACCACAACCTCAACCTCTACCAAAGAGGGAGTTAACCACAACCCAAATCAACCTCTACCAAAGTGGGATATCACAAAGCAAAGGGTGGTTACAACAAGGTGGTTACAAAGACCACAAACCAAATTTTCCCACAAATAAAGATCCTATAGAATAGGATAGATGATATAGCTCAAGTGGAAAACAAGTGTTTTGATCAAAGAAAATCTCTTGGGAAAATACCAAATAGATATAGATTTTTAGATCAAGAAACTAATTCCCAAAAACCTATTTTCTTTGAAATAAATAAAACACTTTAAAACAAATAAGATGGATCTTTTTGGCACTAAAATACTTTTAAAAACTTGTTTAAAACACTGGAGAAACTCTGGAAATTTTGCTCTTAAAAACTTTTCCAAAAACTCAAACAATGGGGTATATATACACCCCAATCAAAAAACTAGCCGTTAGAGCAGATTTCTGCTCTTGGCGGCTGGCGGTCGACCGCCAACGGTCAAAAATTTGACCGTTGGAAGCCAGCGGTCGACTGCCCGGTCGACCGTCCCAATCCAGAGAGCAAATGCTCTCTGGCCGGTCGACCGCTCGGTCGACCACCCTTGCCTAACGGTCGACCGGTCGATCGACCGCCCCAACCCGAGAGTTGGGTGCTTGCAGCCAACCCCTTGTTGATGATTGACAAAAAGGGGGAGAATTATTTGAGTTTATATGCATGTTTTTATATGCATGTTTTGTTTATCTAGAAACATAGTTTGTTTTTATTTATTAGTTTGTCGTTTAATTGGTATCAAGAGCATTTTTCGTTTATTTATTGATATCAAGAGCTTTATTTAAAGAACATGTTTTTATTTTGGTATCAAGAGCTTTAATAGAGTTTTACCGTTTAATTGATATCAAGACCATGGTTCATTGTTTTATGCATATCTATGCATTTTCATGTTTAATTTTCATTGCATATTTATATGTTTATTGTGATGCATGAGTTAAGGGGGAGCTTCTTTGAAGCTTAACTTTAATCCATGCATATATAACTCCATGAGTTTTGTCATCATCAAAAAGGGGGAGATTGTTGGCCCAGAGGCTTTCCACTCTAGTTTTGATGATGATTAACTCATGTAGTTATGTTTACTAATAATCTTGTGATGTTTAGTTTCAGATCTTTTATCAAGATATTAGTTAGTGATTAGCTTCAACAAGATGGTTTGGAAGCTTTCACGTGGTGATTCCAGAGCCCGAGCATCAAGATCATATATAGCACTCGTTGGAGTCTAACTCGGTGGATCACGGAGTTTTGGATCGAGTCGACTTGAAGATGGAGTTCATCAAGAAGACCTCTGTACATTGTTTATAGTTTGTTTTAGATCCATTTGTAAAGACTAGATAGTTGATATGCTCAAGTTCACATCACACACATGTTTCATGTTTTGGATATTGGTTTTTCGGTTTTTGGTTTAATCGATATTGGTTTTCATGAATAGTTAAGATCAAAACAAGTTTTCATTATTTAAATGTATATTAGATGTATTCTATATACATGTATGCTTAACATCCTAGACAAACTTAGTTTGACATACCTATTCATGTGTTTTGGTGTTTTGATATCTTTAACAAAACATATTTCGTATTTAAAGTCAAAAACTATGATATATATATGTTTCTTGTATATTGGATTTCTATCCATATGCAACATGCTTCAAAGTGTTTAAATATCATGTTTTTGTATTTGAATGAGTTTTGGAAAAATCGGATTTTCATTTGGAAAATTCAAGTTTGGAAAAATACAGGTTTTGGTTTTCGGCAATTTTTCCATAACACAAAAATGGTTTAAAATGGTTGAAATTTGTGTTGAAATTTTTAACACAAGTTTGTATTTCTATGCATAATGAGAAAACTATTTTTGTGGATTTTTAGAAGTTTTATGAGATTTATTAGAATATTTTTAACCTAAGTTTTCTGACCTAGAACCCAGCCTGCCAGGCTCTGGCGGTCGACCGGGCCGGTCGGCCGGACCCAGAGTCGGTCGACCGGACTGGTCGACCGACGTGCACCAAACGTGCACGCTTGGTTTGCCACTTGGGCTGGTCGACCGAGTGGTCGACCGACTGCAAGCACCCAACTCTCGGGTTGGGGCGGTCGACCGACCGGTCGACCGTTAGGCAAGGGCGGTCGACCGGCCAGAGAGCATTTGCTCTCTGGATTGGGACGGTCGACCGGGCGGTCGACCGCTGGCTTCCAACGGTCAAATTTTTGACCGTTGGCGGTCGACCGCCAGCCGCCAATAGCAGAAATCTGCTTTAACGGCTAGTTTTTGGATTGGGGTGTATATATACCCCATTGTTTGAGTTTTTGAAAAAGTTTTTAAGAGCAAAATTTCGAGAGTTTCTCCAGTGTTTTAAACAAGTTTTCAAAAGTGTTTTAGTGCCAAAAAGATCCATCTTATTTGTTTTAAAGTGTTTGTTTATTTCAAAGAAAATAGGTTTTTGAACGAATTAAACGACAAACTAATAAATAAAAACAAACTATGTTTCTAGATAAACAAAACATGCATATAAAACATGCATATAAACTCAAATAATTCTCCCCCTTTTTGTCAATCATCAACAAGGGTTGAATAAAACAAAAATATGTTCTCCCCTTTTTGTCAAAAAAAATGATGTCAATAAGGGGTGCAATCAAATATGATACCAATTAAAATATGTCAATGTATAACATTTTGATACCAATTAAAAGGAAACATAAAAACATTTAAGAATTGATACGAAATGAAAGTAAATAAGGCATTGATACCAATTGCAAATATTCAAATAAACATCTTGATACCAATTGTAAGAATTTGTCATTTAGAACATATGATACCAAAATAAGATAAATATTCATTTTTTTAATCATTTTATATCATAAAGTATGAGAGTAGAAATCATCGGTAAACAAAATACCAATTGAAAGACAAAATATGAAATTTCTCCCCTTTATGAAATACCAAATAAAACGATGCATAAGCTTATATTGAATACCAATTGAAAACTAATCAATTGAAACATGATAGTCATTTAAAAACTAAGCTTAGCATATATAACATTTGTGATATTTTTGAGCACAAGTAAAAACATATATATGTATGAAAATTTGGATACCAATCGAAATTGATACTATTTGAAGAGTATGCATACATACATAAGAATATATATGAGTATACAATAAATGTCAATATTGATACCAATTGAAAGAATCCAATGATACCAATTGAAACAACAATAATATCAAGTGTATATCTCATATTACCTACCACCCATTCATGCACATGTTTAAAATGATTTTCAATATGAACATACAAGGCATGGTCTCCCAACCAACCGCCCGTGGAAGGTAGGGGTTTTCAAAAAATGGGTTTGAAAATATTGAATGTTTGAAAAACTCTACCAAAATGAAGAATATCGAAACTAGTTAAATGGAAAAACTTGTAACTAGTACGAAATCCTTCAAGTAAGGAATAAAACAAAAGTATTTTTCATAAAACACATGTAAATTACATGGCACTAAACACTCAAAATCAATAAGGCGCATATCATACTCATGAAAACAAAATCATGAGAAACAATTAAATAAAGTGAGTGCAAAAGTGTAATGTGAAACATGGCATCATGAAAATATTCAATTAAGCTCATGTGGAATTCCTTTAAACATGAAAACATGAAACACTAAATTTTCATTAAAAAACAAATTATACTTCAAGGCATATGTAAGTTTTGACAAAAACAAAAGGTATACATACATATCCCTAAACATAATTGAGTTCATAATAAAGATTTGCATGAAAAGCAAACGACTCAAGCGGTATACATGTATATCTTAAGGTTTGGCAACATAAACATATACATGAAGTGAAAACACAAGATCATAAAACATGTCCAAAATGGAGAATACAAGTTAAATGCATGGATCATCAAAACTAGACTATATTAGAACATCTAATGGGTACAAATAAGCATTCAAGCACAAACATATAAAATTTATTTGTAGCCCACTATATGTACAAGTATATATCCTAGTTTTAATGAAAACTAACATCTAAATATATATTCAAAACATGAAGCATAAAAACAAAACAAAAATCATAAACATACATATGATCAATATGTATATGCATGTGCATTAGATCTAGGACATACATATTAGTTAAAAATAAAGTGAGAACACATAGATATAGGTCCATATTAAATATGGGTGTCTCAAATAACGAAACATGTATATCACTAATCTAATAAACATGGCATAAGCATAAAGAACAATAAAACATGACATGCTATGAATCAAAGACATGAAAAGCATGCAAACATAAACGGGAGTTAGAGGTCGATACCAAAACCGATGAAGGCACCTCTCTAGTTCTCCAAACCAAGGTGGTCCTCCCACCAAACTTCCCTTGAAAGTGATGCATCCAAATAGTCCTCATGAAGCTCGGAACGCATCCACCTCAAGGTACCGCAACTCTCACGTCATGCGAGAGCCCACACCTACATCAAATACAATAGGGGTGGTCTTTGGTACCCATACTCTTTTGAGTCCATGGGGGTTAGTACCTTTTCTAACCCAAACAAATTTAGTTGCTAAATTTTCATCATGTATACGATCATAGAAAAACTTAGCAAGGTGGCCCTTACGTCCACAATGTGTACAAGTGTACACATGAGCATACATGTGATGGGTGTGTACGTGAGGAGCATGTGTATGCCGTGGAGGGTGTGCATGCAAAGATGGAACTTGTTTCTTTCGAAACAAAGATTCCAAACGTGTATGACTCAAAACACAATGGCTCAAAGTGGAGCCCAAATAATCCATATTCTTCTTTAAAGCATTTATATCATTTTTAATTAAGAAAGAAGTAGAGCATGCAATGGGTGAACTAGGTGAAACTACCCTAGCATGGCAAACATGTGAATCTATATTATTTTGCAAAGATTCATTTTTCTTTAAACAAACTTCTAAATCATTTGAAATAGAAATTATTTTGTTTTTCAAAGAATCATTCTCTTTTACTACAAAATCAACTTTTGAAGACAATTTTTCATTTTTCTTCAAAATTATTTCACAATCATTTTTATTTTTCAAAAATTCATTTTCTTTTAGGGCAAGTTCAAGCTTAGATTTCAATGAATCCCTTTCATTAGAAATCTCCTCTTTCTCTTGTAAAACCAAACCAAGTTTAGAAGACAAATTTTCATTTTTTTTATTTAATGCAAAAGTTTTCTTTTTTAAAAGATTGTATTTTTCTATCAATTTTTCACAAACAATAGAAAGTTCTTCATTTAAAGTGTTAGGATCAACATGCTCATTACTAGAAGAACTAGCATCATCACAATCTAGTTGAGATTCCGAATATACCTCAAGGGAGTCATTCCCTTGGACCATGAAGCATTGTGACTCGGATTCTCTACTAGATTCCTCCTCCAATTGAATTGACAATTGAAGCTTGGAGGTGGTCAACTTGTTCCACACTGCAAAGGCAGAATCAAAGTTAGAAACAAGCATAAGATAATCTTTGTTAAGCGTGCTTCTAATAGCCTCAAGGGCTTGTGCATTGGCCCCTATATGATTGCGGTTACCAAGATAGCATTTCTTGGTAGCGGCAAGGAAAACATGCAAGCCTAGGGTTTTCAAATACATGGACATCCTAAATTTCCATGTGTCAATATTGGAAACATCAAACATGGGAGGTGACAAGCAATCCATGGGTGTGTGCAAACAAATATACGTGCAAATGCAAATGATAGATTAGCTAACCAAGATCACACTCCTAGGTGGTTAAACCAAATATCAGGAGCGTAGGCTCTGATACCAATTGAAATAACCTATAAGGGGGGGTGAATAGGTGATAATGCTAATCTAAATACAAAATGCGGAATTTAAAACTAATTTGCAACAACACTTAGTGCAACCAACGAGTGTAACCGAATTCTCCGTGAAGGGCTCTGGACTAACTCCTCTTGATTTCTCTGAATAAGAGTTGAGGCGCTATATGAGCTCTCGTGGTTAGGCACAAGTGAGGCACACACAAACAATCCAAGCATATAGGGATAGGCAATAATGAATCAATTCAAGGCTCAACACAAGCATATAAATGATATGGCAATATGAATGATACAATGCACAAATAAAGAGAGAGAGAGAGAGTTGAGAGACAATTGATCAAACGCAAACAAGAAGATGTGTTTCGAGGTTCGAGCACCGAGCTCTACGTCCCCGCCTTCACCGAGAAGGATTTTCAATCCACTAGGAGTACCGAACTCCTCTCTCACCCAATACAACCTCCACCGAGGCAATACAAATGGTCTACCGAAGACCGGAGTACCAAACTCCACCAATACAATACAACTACAATCCACCTCTACCAAAGAGGGATACAAACACCAACTCCAACTTCACCTCACCAAGAGGGAGTAAACCACAACCTCAACCTCTACCAAAGAGGGAGTTAACCACAACCCAAATCAACCTCTACCAAAGAGGGATATCATAAAGCAAAGGGTGGTTACAACAAGGTGGTTACACAGACCACAAACCAAATTTTCCCACAAATAAAGATCCTATAGAATAGGATAGATGATATAGCTCAAGTGGAAAACAAGTGTTTTGATCAAAGAAAATCTCTTGGGAAAATACCAAATAGATATAGATTTTTAGATCAAGAAACTAATTCCCAAAAACCTATTTTCTTTGAAATAAACAAAACACTTTAAAACAAATAAGATGGATCTTTTTGGCACTAAAACACTTTTGAAAACTTGTTTAAAATACTGGAGAAACTCTGGAAATTTTGCTCTTAAAAACTTTTCCAAAAACTCAAACAATGGGGTATATATACACCCCAATCTAAAAACTAGCCGTTAGAGCAGATTTCTGCTCTTGACGGCTGGCGGTCGACTGCCAACGGTCAAAAATTTGACCGTTGGAAGCTAGCGGTCGACCGCCCGGTCGACCGTCCCAATCCAGAAAGCAAATGCTCTCTGGCCGGTCGACCGCTCGGTCGATCGCCCTTGCCTAACGGTCGACCGCTCGGTCGACCGCCCCAACTCGAGAGTTGGGTGCTTGCAGTCGGTCGACCGCTCGGTCGACCGGCCCAAGTGGCAAACCAAGCGTGCACGTTTGGTGCACGTCGGTCGACCGGTCCAGTCGACCGACTCTGGGTCCGGTTGACCGGCCCGGTCGACCGCCAGAGCCTGACAGGTTGGGTTCTGGGTCAGAAAACTTAGGTTAAAAATATTCTAATAAATCCCATAAAACTTCTAAAAATCCACAAAAACAGTTTTCTCATTATACATAGAAATACAAACTTGTGTTAAAAATTTCAACACAAATTTCAACCAATTTAAACCATTTTTGTGTTATGGAAAAATTGCCGAAAACCAAAACCTGTATTTTTCCAAACTTGAATTTTCCAAATGAAAATCCGATTTTTCCAAAACTCATTCAAATACAAAAACATGATATTTAAACACTTTGAAGTTTGTTGCATATGAATAGAAATCCAATATACAAGAAACATATATATATCATAGTTTTTGACTTTAAATATGAAATATGTTTTGTTAAAGATATCAAAACACCAAAACACATGAATAGGTATGTCAAACTAAGTTTGTCTAGGATGTTAAGCATGCATGTATATAGAATACATCTAATATACATTTAAACAATAAAAACTTGTTTTGATCTTAACTATTCATGAAAACCAATATCGGTTAAACCAAAAACCGAAAAACCAATATCCAAAACATGAAACGTGTGTGTGTTGTGAACTTGAGCATATCAACTATCTAGTCTTTACAAATGGATCTAAAACAAACTATAAACAATGTACCGAGGTCTTCTTGATGAACTCCGTCTTCAAGTCAACTCGATCCAAAACTCCGAGATCCACCGAGCTAGACTCCAACGAGTGCTATGTATGATCTTGATGCTCGGGCTCTGGAATCACCACGTGAAAGCTTCCAAACCATCTTGTTGAAGCTAATCACCAACTAATATCTTGATAAAAGATCTGAAACTAAACATCACAAGATTATTAGTAAACATAACTACATGAGTTAATCATCATCAAAACTAGAGTGGAAAGCCTCTGGGCCAACACTTAATTCCTTCAAGCATATCCCCAGTTGCTCGATAAGTGTCAGATATGCCCTAGCTTGCTCCGACCTTCCAGTATGATGGATGTTCTCAATCTAGTTTTTAGGAAGCATTCGAGGAAGCTCGAAGAAACTTCTCCTGGAGAAAACCAATTCGATGCAGGACCTCATGGAGGTGAAGAATTGTTGTACTATTTGATGTGCCAATTCTTCCATAATGTCCATGGCTGGAGCCAGCTCTGTCGGTGCACTTCCGGACCCCCTTTCTATGATTATGCGTGCAATGCCTGTAGAGGCGAGAGCAATCTCACTTGGTGCAGAGATGAGGCCAACAACAGTTTCTATCAGCACCAAAGTCGTGACCGGCACCTCCAAGACTATCATGGTGGTAACCTTTGAGGCAACAGGCGCAGTGACAAACTCCACAATACCCAGTTCAATGGTTAGTTTAAAGTGCGTTGTCCTTTACGTTAGCACTTGCCACAGGCTCTTCCACCTCAGCCAGCCTAGTACTTTCTGCAATCATAACATTGATGTTAGCAATAATAATGAGAATAGGAATATATGAAGAATCCTTGTCCTCTTACCAAGCTGAAGATCTGAAGATTGTAGATCCTTTGGCAGGCTGCTCTAGGATGAGGGTTCCCCGATCACGGTGGTCATACCCTCAAGGATCATCCCAGTAGCAGGAACTTCAAAGCCCTCCAGCTGGGTCAGTTCCTTGATCATCTCCTCAATATGAGAGGAGGTCGCAGCCTCAACACCGGTAGCCACTCCTACAAAAGAGATTAAAATGAAGTGTTAACATATCTACCCAACTCAATGGGAAAAAATTAAGAGAGATAGAGAAAATACCCTCAGTGATGGTGACCTCCCCCGATGACGGAATCATAGCAGGAACGTACACCTGCATCTCTTCCTCTGAGATATGCAAAAACTTGCTGGTGTCAGGAAGAGCGGGTTCATTACTGAAGTAAACTTCATCTCCTGAATAGTAGCTGTGCTATTCAGACAACGAAAATGACACCTGAACCTAGGAGGCCTCAGTGATTGGAGTTTTACTACTGAGAACCCCGATGGTAGGGCTGCGCTCCACAACCTAGGAAGTAGGCATCAAAACACTAGGAGACCCCGGTTGTTGTGCCCCATCCCTCTTCTTAGATCGAAGAACCTGCCGGCCGAATTGAAATTTCTAGTTAAGATAGAATTTCCTCTTCAGCCCTCTCTGTCACTTCTTCAGGTCGTCCCACAACCACAGCTTCATCGGCCGTGGTGGATTGGCCTGTAGGCTCTTCCTCCGCCAAGATTGCAGGGCTCTGCTGCGCCCTTGAGGACAAAGAGTTGGGATTGCCTCCTCTTCTTCTTCCTCCTCCTACTCCTCAATACCAAGAGGAATTATTTCAGACATCTGGGCTGAAACTACAGCCTCAGATTTTTTTTGTCCTTCTTCGGGCTGGGCTTGCCGTTGGAAGCAGAGACTCGAGGACGCTTGGGCACAACTTGTCGAGTCCTCCTGTGGGTTGCTCCTCAGCCGCTTCTGCCCTTGACCCTAACCCTGAAGCTGCTCCTGCTTTACTGGTCTCTCTCCTGGCCTCTTTTTCCGCTTTCTTCTCGGCCTCTTGATACACAGTCATCCTTCGCATCCGACAACCCTTGGACTCTACCTTGGCTTTATATGTGGATTTGATGCCCTTTATGCATGAAGTGTTTATTCCAAACCTAGACACCTTATTTGTCATGAAGTACCACATGCAAAAATCAAGACTAGTATAAGAGTTAGTGTCTTATGAGGGAGAGTAAAGACAGCTCTAATTCCTCCAGCTTACTGTAGTACCATGCCCGGGCACCTTCGAATAAATTCCCACTGAAGCGAAGGTTTGGGTTGGGGTTACCAATATACAGTTGGTCGTAACCAAACTGCCTGGTGAACCGACAAGACATATGAGGCTCTACTTTGCAAGAGTTTCCTTACTGAGAAATCAAGTATCCAGGCCGAATGTTTATCAGCCACCAGAAGACGCTAGAAGATAATCGGGTGAATCCATCCGGGCTAACGAGGTCTTCATATTTATCGCTGTAAGATGCGTCATGAATCTCGGGGAAGCACCTGTCCAATTGGTAGTTGCCCCCATTCAGAATAGTCTTCCAGGTGTAGAACATGTAGTACTACAGTCAGCTCAAACTCTCAAACCGCTACACGAAAGGTATAAAACCTCCTGAGGCAAAGACGACAGTCATTAGTGATGGACAATGCATCATATACCAAGCCATCAGATATGTGTATGGAAGCTTGACCCTGGTATTGGGAGTCTTAACCAGGGGATGACCATTGGAATCCTTGACTCGGCTGCCCTCTGAATCCACGATTGCTTCCACCTGACAGAAGCTCTTCATTAACGCCTGTAACCCACTCTGGATCCCGGCCACCATTGCTGGAAGGAGAGTAATGGATTTTGAAAACACTAGAGGGGGGGTGAATAGTGACTAGCTAATCTAATGATGAATTAATGTGAAATTAAAACTATTTATGCAAACTCAAAACTAATAAGCTAGACACACCAAGTATAACACAAGAGTGTAGCCGAATTCTCGGTGAAGGGCTCTGAACTATCTCCTTAAGATTCCTCTTGATAAGAGTTGAGGTGCCGCTATGGCTCTCTTGGTTGAATACAAGTGTGAGCAAACAATCCCCAAGCATATATCAATTTAAGCACAAGTATATCAAGCAAGTAGCGAATATGAATAATAAAAGCATGCAAGATATAAACATAAGTGAGAGATATAGATAGCAATCACAAACACGAGAGAATTGTTTTGAGGTTCGAGCACCCTTGCTCTACGTCTCCACCTTCAACACTATGAAGAATTTTCACTAGAATCGATCCCACCGGATCACTCGGTGCCGTAACACCTACAAGGAGTTCACACTAGAACTCTTGGACTCACTATTCCCCTCACTTGTTCCCGCAAGAACAAACACACGCAAGCACACTAGCTTGTCGAGGCCGCACCTCTACACCGAGCTCCCACAAGAACTTGAAACAACACGAACCCGCAAGTTCGCCTCCTCAAATACAAAGTAGAACACTTTGGTGATCACAACACTTTGATCACCTAAAACACTCTCACAACAACTCTCCTATAGGATAGATATGGCAATGGAAAGCTCAAGTATGTGTGAGAAAAATTTGGATGGATTGTGATGAAAAACTCAAGAAAACTCTTTTAAAAACACTCTTGATAAACTCTCCTTTTGATATGAAAATAATGGCTCTTAAACAAGTGGAGATAAACACTAAAAGATTTATAAAAAACTAGCTTGAAAACCCACTTCAAATCTTGTAGAAAACAGTCCAAGAGAAGCCCCTTTTACAGGCTCTGAAAATGTGGCCATTGGAAGCCAACTTAGCAGGTCTTCCTGCTGTCGGTCGACTGCCCGGTCGACCACCAATGGTCAGATTTTCGACCGCTGGGAAAAGCGGTCGACCGGCCGGTCGACCGTAAACTGACAAATGACCTAGCGGTTGACCAGGGCCATTTACAGAGAGCAGAGACTCTCTGTCGGTCCGGTCGACCGACCGTGCGGTCGACCGGCCCTTGCTATGCACGTTTATGCACATCGGTCGACCGGCAGAAGGCCAATCCAACATGTTTTAGGGATTAAAAACTTGTCCTTTTACCTTCAATAAAATCCCATAAATTCTATAAAAATAAGTTCAGTAATACACTTTGATATACAAACATGTTTAATAAAAAATCAAAAATATTACAAATATTTTGAACTATTTTTGTAATATAGAAGTTTTTTCTTAAACAAAAACCTGTATTTTTCAAAAACGATTTTTCCAAGTTGAAAACCGATTTTTCCAAAACTCCTCCAAATACAAAAACAAGATATTTTAAATACCTTTGAAGCTTAGTGTGTATGAATATGATCCACTACATATATATGTTGAAATATCTATATTTTTGACAATAAGCTCTAAAATAAGTTTTGATAAAATATATGTATATTTTGAATCTTAAAAACCAAACCGGTATTTTTCAAAACGAAAACTCTTTTATGAAAACACATCTAAATCTTGTATGGGAGTGTATATGAAACTTGAGCAATCCATCAACTAATCTATCCTTTACATTTTATCTAATTTTTAATAAAATTTTGGCACTTACAAACATGACACAAGTCTTCTTGGAAATCTTCTCTTCAAGGTCTTCTTCTCCTTCTTGACTTGGTCCAAAACTTGATCCAATGAGTTAGACTCCTCTTGAGTACTTGATGCAATCTTGATGCACGAGCTCTTGAATCAACACGTGCTAGCTCCAACTTTGACTTTAAATCCTTTGTTGAAGCTAAATACCAACTAAGATCTTGATAAAATAACTGACACTAATAAAACACAAGATCATTAGTACTATAACTACATGAGTTAATCATCATAAAAACTAGAGCGATAGGTCTTTGGGCCAACAGATTTCTCATAAGTAAGGAAGACAGCCGGGTACATCACGTCAGCAACGATCACCTCGTGGGGCAGCATCTGCACCACGAATCACTTCAGCCACAGCATGAGGAAGCCTGCTAATAGAGCCCAGTCAGATATCGAGATCGTGGCCTGATGGTGGAAGCTCTCAAAAATTGTATCTGGTTTGAAAGTATCCTCATTAGACTCTGTGGTATATAAGCTGGTGGATGCACTGATCCTTTAAAAAATTTCTTCATTAGTGCTGGGAGCTAGCCGAGTTATTGTGTCAGTCTTATTCCCAGAGAACAGATAACTTGCCCACGAAGTTTGTTTAACCCCCCACTCCTCCATCCTGTTACATGCCAACAGATATGGAAGTGGCACAACACTTCCCAATAAGACTAATAGATTAGAGGATCGCCCTTTTCAGCAAGTGTAGCTCCTCTGTTGACGGGACGTATTCCTCGTAAGGGGCATCTTCAATCATCAGCCCTGAGAATTCATACATTTAATGGAGGGCGAGCCCCATTTCCCCAATGAGAGTGAAGAACGTGCATGTCTATGGATTATACCGCTCCAGGACAGCATAGAAATGTTGGGTGCTCTGCGGAATGCCATACTGGACAGCCCCACAGCCCCGTATAGTCTGGCCTGCAACAAAAGATCTTTAAGGTCTGCCAGCACAAACCATACCATTCTGCCCTTTCATGTTTTATCGGCAGAGTGCACCCATCCGATGGCACAAAAATTTAGAGGAAAGTTACTCCTCACATCTGATAAAGGTGGCTGCAAGCTGGGGGGTCTCTCCTATTGAGTATTCAGCTCTGACCAAGCCAGGCTGCAACCCCAGCACATGCCTCCCATGACTGACGGTGAAGGCTTCAAAGGCACCTATCTTAACCAGGATAACTCCAGTGATTGGCCTAACCAACTCCTAGTCCATTGTCCGACACACATATATATGTTGCAGGTGGGCCAGGGGATACATCTGCTCCATGTTCGGGAGGAAAAACCTCCTACTGCCAATCTGACAAAGCCATTTGTAATCCCCTTCATAAAGAGCAGCCTCATCCTCCTCGATCGAGTCACCGAAGAAGTAGTCAGGCTTCCTCAATAAAGCACGGGAATCCAATTCGATTCGACCGTCAGAAATGATTTTCTGGAGAGCTAGCATACTAGCATTACTGATCCGGCTCCGTTATTCCCTTGATTTACCAGTGGTCACAGAGCAGTCCTCTGGAGAATGAAAATCATGTTCTTGTCAGCACTGCCCAAATGTCCAAAGTGACCATTTTTAGACAGAGGATTCGAAGAGTATCTCACTGCAAAAGGAACAACACATTAGTCAACAATCTAAAAATTGTCTAAGAGTTGAAGCTTGGATGCAAGGTTCCCCCCAGAACCGCATCTAATGAGTAAGATGCGAGACTCAGCGAAACCCGCATCTAAACTCAAAGACGCGAAGCTGACATGAAGCCTGCGTTTGAAACTCCACAACTTAGAATTTTCTCTAAGTGTTGGATGCAAGACTCAGTGAAACCAGCATCAAACCTCAGAGACGCAAGGTTCATATGACGTCCGCATCTGAACTCCCCCACTTAGAAAAATCCTCAAGTATTGGAATCAAACGCAAGGCTCAATGAAGCCTACGTTCAACAAACAGACACAGTCTCAAGCTAATAAAGTGAAGACGCGGAGGTCGTCAAACCCGCATCTTGCCTATCAGTGCAAGAATCCGTCTGAAAATCAAATACAGGCGTGAGCCTCGCATTGGCAGTTCAACTCAGAAGAAACTTAAGAGTTAAAATAACTCTTCAGGTCGCTTAATGGTGGAAACCTATTCGAATGATTTTATTACCTGAAATGGTGGCCTTCTATGTAGAAGAACATCCGATTTGTACCTCTGGAGCAACAACGCTCGAGGATGAAGCCGCAGGCTTAGTCTTTGGGGCCATTTTAATAGTGAATTCTGCGAAGAAGATGAGAAAAAGAAGAAAAGGCTCAAAACTTTTCTTATGTTCTTAAGAATCCTTGACACCGAGTTCAACGGAGAAGAAAAGAGTCTAATGATGACTCTTCAAGCCACAGTAATTGGCCGAGATACATGGCCCATATCTCGAGACCGATCTGTAAGATTTGAAACTATAATGCGGATTAAAACTAGCCATGGATCTAGAATCAATCATCTCAAGATATCAAATACATAATTAAATCAATACTAAATTCTCCATACCTGAAGCCATTGATGAACTGAAGAGAGTAGATGGATAAAGACTTTGATCCTTCTCTTTAATCCTGCAAGAAACCCTAATGCAGACCCTTCTTCTCTCTGTCTCCTTTTCTTTTCACAACCTTGCAAATATGATGGATTCTCTTATTGCTTACAAATAATGAGCCTAGGTTATATTCTTTTCAGGAGGAGAGATGAGGGTCTAACATTTACTAAAATAACCCTGAGATAATACCACCCATCATGGCTCCTTTATACCTCATGTTATTATTAACTTATATATAAATGTAACTTTAATATGGGCAACTTACTATATCAGTTAACTTTAATTAGGAATCCAATGTTAATTAACCAAGGTTATTGGGCCACCTTAATGTGAGATTAACATTCTCTCACTTGGACCATTAACCGATTAGGTTAAAACTTTAGAAAACAAATAAAAGAAAAGACTCATTTTCAAAACATTTTGACTCCATTGGATTCCATACTGAAAACTTTGACACGTGATCACGAATTTTAAAAACAACAACTGATAAGCCCAAATATGAAATACTGTAATACTGCAATTAGCTTGGACCATCAATGCGAGTCATAGCGGTTATACAACATCCATGTCATACTCCCTTCTATGTACCACAACATTGATAACCCTTACTAATTGAGTCCATAACCAAAATGACCCCTGTAATTGTCTTGTAAAGACATTTCCTGTTTAACAAACATCCATACATAATATGTGCACACATAATTGGATAACAGGAAACACAGAAACAAACTTTTATTGCGCAATAATGTCAATTACATAAGTACCAAAACATACATTTACAGATTGCTCAAAAGACCCTTCTAACAACATGTTCCTTAAATGTCTTTGGAGGCAATCCCTTTGTCATTGGATCAGCAACCATTAAGGTGGTACTTATACTTTCAATTGACACTTTCTGTTTCTCAACTCTTTCTCTAACCACCATGTACTTAAGTTCTATGTGTCTAGAACCATTAGAGTACTTACCATTCTTAGAGAAGAAAACGGCTGCTGTATTATCACAATATATCTTCAGCGGCTTAGCAATAGAGTCAACTACACCAAGTGCTGAGATAAAATTCCGTAACCATAATGCATGATTCGAGGCTTCAAAACATGCTATGAACTCAGCCTCCATCGTGGATGAAGCAGTGATAGACTGCTTTATACTCTTCCACGAGATTGCCCCACCTGCTAGCAAGAAAATAAAGCCTGAGGTAGACTTCCTGCTATCTGGGCAACCCGCAAAATCTGAGTCCAAATAGCCAATCACTACCAACTGATCAGATCTCCTATATGTGAGCATAAGGTCCTTCGTTCCCTGAAGATACCGCATTACCTTCTTAGCAAATTTTCAGTGCTCCATTCCTGGATTGCTCTGGTATCTTCCCAATATCCCAACAGCATAACTGATATCTGGCCTGGTACAAGTGTGTGCATACATCAAGCTCCCAACTGCTGACGCATAAGGAACTTTCTGCATTTGACCCTTTTCTAAGTCATTTCTAGGACACTGGCTACCACTTAATTTGTCACCCTTCATGATGGGTGCACAACTGGTTGAACACAATTCCATATGAAATCTTTCCAAGACTCGATTGATATAACCTTTCTGAGACAGTCCTAGCAATCCTCGAGATCTATCCCTGAAGATCTCTATGCCAATAACATAAGTTGCCTCACCCATATCAACCATCTGAAAGTTCTTGGTAAGATAGCTTTTAGTTTCATACAGCAAACCAATATCACTACTGGCTAACAAGATATCATCCACATACAGAACCAAAAAGATAAACTTGCTCCCACTAGTCTTTAGATATATACACTGATCAACAGTGTTTTCTGTAAATCCGAAAGAGGTAATGGTATCATTAAACTTTATATACCATTGCCTGGAAGCTTGTTTAAGTCCGTATATGGATTTCTTTAATTTGCAAGCCAAGTGTTCTTTACCTTTATTTGCGAACCCTTCAGGTTGCTCCATGTAAATTTCCTCATCCAAATCTCCATTTAGAAAAGCAGTTTTCACATCCATTTGATGTAACTCCAAATAATAATGAGCTACAAGGGCCATAATGATTCTAAGAGAATCCTTCTTTGATACTGGAGAGAAGGTTTCTCTATAGTCAATGCCTTCTTTCTGAGTGAAACCTTTAGCCACAAGTCTGGCCTTATATCGTTCGATATTGCCTTCAGAGTCGCGCTTGGTCTTAAAGACCCATTTACACCCGACTTTCTTACAGTTATTTGGCAATTCGACGAGATCCCAGACTTTATTTTGGTCCATAGATTTCAACTCTTCATTCATAGCATCAACCCATTTACTAGAATCATTGCATTCTATGGCTTGTGAAAATGAAACTGGATCTTTATTAATCCCAATGTCATAATCAGATTCCTGTAGATACACCACATAATCATCTGAAATAGCAGATCTTCTTTCCCTTTGAGATCTCCTCAAAGCTGCCGGTTGTGGTGGTTCTACTACATTTTCAATGGCAATATCCTCATGGAGTGGTGAACCAACATCATTATGTTGTTCTGGTATCTCAGCTTGATGATCAAGTTGAGGGACAACAATTTCTCTTGAAGGAAAGGGTATTGGGATATTTACCCTTACCTCCTCAAGATCTACCTTTCTTGGTTCATCACTCCCACTAATTTCGCTATTCTCAAGGAATCTGGCATTACCAGTTTCAACTATTCTTGTACTATGGTTAGGACAATAAAATTTGTACCCCTTAGATTTATCTGGATAACCAATGAAATACCCAGATATTGTTCTTGAATCTAATTTCTTTTCTTGTGGGTTATATATTCTAGCCTCTGCTGGACAACCCCAAACATGTAAATGTCTTAAACTAGGTTTCCTACCAGTCCACAACTCGAAAGAAGTTGTTGGGACTGCCTTACTAGGAACCCTGTTCAAGATATACATAGCAGTCTTTAAGGCTTCATTCCACAATGAATTGGGTACATTAGAGAAGCCCATCATGCTCCTAACCATATCCATAAGTGTCCGGTTTCGCCTTTCAGCAACACCATTCTGCTGAGGCGTACCTGGCATTGTGTATTGAGCACAAATACCACGCTTTTCTAGAAATTTGGCAAATGGGCCAGGATTTTGTCCTGACTCATCATATCTACCATAAAATTCACCACCTCGATCTGATCTTATGATTTTAACTTTTCTATCTAATTGTCTCTCGACTTCTGTAATGAACACCTCAAGGATGTCAACAGCCTGAGACTTTTCATTAATTAGATATACATAACCATAACGTGACAGATCATCTATAAAGGTAATGAAATATCTCTCTCCCGTAAAACATGGAATGGAGAGTGGTTCGCAAATATCTGTATGAATTATTTCAAGAAGCTCTTTACTTCTTGTGGCACCTTTCTTGGTGTGTTTTGTTTGCTTTCCTTTTATGCAATCCACACACACATCAAAATCAGTGAAGTCTAGGTTATCCAAAATCCCATTCTTCACTAATCTTATTATTCTATCCCTGGAGATATGCCCCAGTCGTCTATGCCACAAGATAGAGGAATTTTCATTAATTAAGCCACGTTTAATACCAACATTCGAATGCAGAGATAAAAGAGATTGTGTAAACTCATCATTCAATGAAATTTTATATAAACCATCACATAAAATTCCATGTCCAACCGACATTGAATTATACATTAAACTGAGTTTTTCACAACTGAATAAAACAGAATATCCAAAAACATCTAATTTGGATAATGACATTAAGTTCCTAGAAATCGAAGGTACATAAAAAGTATCCTTAAGATCCATCTGATGTCCCGTCTCTAAGAGTAGTCGGTAAGTACCAACAGCCTCGACCTCCACTTTAAGACGGTTCCCCATAAAGACGAATCTCTCACTTTCCTTCGGTTTCTGGGTTGTAAGGAATCCCTGCATTGAATTAGTTATATGAGTTGTGGCTCCAGAGTCAATCCACCAAGTATTAGAAGGAACTTCAGCAAGATTTGATTCATAACATACAAAAGAAAGATTCATACCTTTCTTTTCGAACCAAGCCTTCCTCTTGTTGCAGTCCTTCTTCACATGTCCTTTTCTGCCACAGAAGTAGCATTTGACAGTGAAAACCTTTCCATGACCTTGGCTACTTTCTCCACGGTCATTCCCTTTCTTTGATGGAAATCTCTTACCTCTTCCATATTTACCTTTCTTATGGATAGCCCCTTGAGTTACTGCCAACACTGAGTGATGCCCTTCTTGTCTCAGTCTCACTTCCTTTTGTACACACATACCAGTCAGCTCATTCAGATTTCACTTATCCTTATGAGTATTATAGTGGATCTTGAATGGCCCAAACTGAGAGGGAAGTGAGTTGAGGATGAACTGTACTAAGAAGGATTCATCCACTTTCATTCCCAGTGATCCTAATTTCGCAGTCTTATCAGTCATATTTAGAATGTGTTGTTGAACTCCTCTATTACCATCATATTTCATGGTAGTCAGTTCAGCCATAAGGGTGCCAGCTAATGACTTATCTGCAGACTTAAATCGGTCTTTAACAGCAGTTAAAAGTTCAGATGCCTTAGTAGTATTAGGGAGTGAGGTCTTGATGTTATTGGCAATGGTCATCTTGATGAACATGAGACTGAGTCTATTCGACCTTTCCCAAGCTTTGGCATGGCTAGCCTGTTCTGCTGTACTTTCAGCAGTCACTTCATCAGGTTTCTCTACTAAAAGGGCCATGTCAAGGTCCAGAACACCCAGTGTAAATTGGACATGTTCAAACCACTCAGAGAAATTGGTACCATCCAGGGCTGGAATGCTAGTTGCATGAGTGTGAAGGGAAGTGGGAACGTTCACTGAAACAAAATAGGACATAGCTCACATTAAGGCCTCGAATCAATACAAAAACTTTAAATTTAATGAAGATGAACTATTGATATCACTCTGATTCCTCCTTTGGGCGAAACCTAAGCATATCCAGTGTTCACTCTTTAGGTGAGACTCTTTTATCACCTACGTAGGTCTAATATAATTTATGCTACTTAGACAGTAAGTCATGTTACCTTTGGGTATCCAATTCTACACCACTAAGTTGCATAAATTACACTACCCTACCCCGGTTCCTAATTATTTGAAAGAGACTTTCCTTTGGGCCAGTCCCAATCTCCTAACTAGAACCGCCATCGAGAGTATTATTGTCTTTAATGTCACCTAAATTGACAAGTCTTTTATGTAGTTGTATATTCATAAGGTTTACTAACATAGGTCACTTTGGCAACTACTAAATCAATAAGCCTTATGAATACAAAACTAACCAATAATATTCTCTAATCTTTTATTTGAGTAATACTATAATACTTCAGTTCTATTACTTGACCAACATCAATCATTATTAACACAATAACTTTAATGTGTAACATACTTTAATGATTGAATTAAACAACCATTAGTCGACTACTAAGAAGGACTAGTCGACTTGGGTCAAGTCAAGTCGACTATACATTTAGGTCTAGTCGACTAGGGCAAAGAAAAGTTAGTCGACTATACCAATATTATTAGTCGACTATAAATATTTATTAGTTGACTACACATTTTATTAGTCGACTCCTGTTGGAAGGCAACTCTCGGTTAAATTATTAGTCGACTTGGGAAAAGAGTTAGTCGACTATACATTTTATTAGTCGACTACTCAAAATAATTAGTCGACTCCTGTACCGAAACAGAGAGTTCTTAAGTTCCTGGAAAAATACTTAGTCGACTAGTGTTTCGGGCTAGTCGACTAATAGTTGACAAAACTGTTATCGCGGGCAGTTCCAGACAGCCGACGGAAAAATTTAATTAGGAAAAAATTAGGGTTAATGATTCCTGAAATTTGATCCCAATCAATTGTACAATTAGAGGAAATTGAATAGAACATTAGGGTTAATAAATCCTCTTAAAATTCTACAATTAAAAGATCAAAAATTTGATTTTTATGAACTGTTAATCAAAAACCCTAATTTTCCATAATCTATAATCCAAGATGTATTGATTCTAAAACCCAGGCTCTGATACCAAATGTAAGATTTGAAACTATAATGCAGATTAAAACTAGCCATGGATCTAGAATCAATCATCTCAAGAAATCAAATACATAATTAAATCAATACTAAATTCTCCATACCTGAAGCCATTGATGAACTGAAGAGAGTAGATGGATGAAGACTTTGATCCTTCTCTTTAATCCTGCAAGAAACCCTAATGCAGACCCTTCTTCTCTCTGTCTCCTTTTCTTTTCACAACCTTGCAAATATGATGGATTCTCTTATTGCTCACAAATAATGAGCCTAGGTTATATTCTTTTCAGGAGGAGAGATGAGGGTCTAACATTTACTAAAATAACCCTGAGATAAAACCACCCATCATGGTTCCTTTATACCTCATGTTGTTATTAACTTATATATAAATGTAACTTTAATATGGGAAACTTACTATATCAGTTAACTTTAATTAGGAATCCAATGTTAATTAACAAGGTTATTGGGCCACCTTAATGTGAGATTAACACGATCATCATCAGACGCGTGGCAACACGCTTACAATGCGGACCGCGCATTTTAAGAAAACAACGTCTCTTCATGCTCCGCCAGACACGTGGCAATACACCCAGAACGCTAGTCTCATATTAATAGTGCCGCGTCTCTTTAGCAAAGAAAGGTCCGCGTCTCCACCTGGAAGCCTACGTCACTTCAACAAAGTGATCGCGTCTCCACTTCAAAAACCACGTCCCCTCAGTATTCTCTGGCTCGCGTCTTGACAGAACCAGAGAACTTTGCCTCTACTCCCAAAGAGCTGTGCCTCTACTTTAAAGCTAGTCTCGCGTTTAACAAAGCCGCGTCTCTCAGCAAAGAGAAGTCCGCGTCTCCACCTTGAAGTCTCCGTCACTTCAACGAAGTAAGAGTTTCGTCTCCACTTCGATATTCACGTCGCGCTAATGAATGAGTGCGTTTCTACTTCAGCCAAGGTTTGCATCTCAAAGATAACATGACCTTTGCGTCTACAAGACTTGTGTCAGTCTTTTGCTTCTGCAATCAGTTCAACAGTACACTGACGAGAGCAGATGACTATTCTCCCGGTTCGATAGTACACCAAAAATCAGCTTAGAGCACCGAGGAGGTCTGAACTGCGTATCTAGACACACACGATGATCATCTTTGGTGGCTTCAAAGAGTTTAACAGTATACTTACGAAGTCCAAGACCCAGACAAGATGGAGCTCAAGGTATCTCAAAAGATTGCCAATTTAGTTTTGAGAGTTTGCTGCTAAAAGAAAAGTCTAAAGTGTTTCGAAACTTGTCCCAGTCAACCACGGAGTTTTAAAAACTTTGGAGGGAAATCGGTAGACTATCTAAAAATTACTGAAGACAAGTCATCAGATAGCAGAGTCCATACTTCAGACGCAAGGCTGATAAAGATCATTGATGCAATGTCAAGGCGTGAGGCTCGAAGCCTGCGTCTCAGCTTCATCGCAAAACTAAGACGCATGGCTCAAAGCTTGCATCACAAAGCCAAGACGCAGGGCTCGAAGCTTGCGTCTTAGCGTCATCGCAATGCTAAGACGCAGGGCTCGAAACCCGTGTCTCAACATCACCTAGCATCATGACGCAGGGCTCGAAACCCGCGTCCCAGCATCACTGCAGCGTCAAGACGCAAGGCTCAAAACCTGCGTCCTAGTATCACTGCAACGTCAAGACGCAGGGCTCGAAGCCTGCGTCTAGCAAAGCTTGAGGCCCGCATCCAACAACATTGCAATGGCTAAATACAGAACTCGAAGCCCATGTTTTAACTACAGAGGAGCTTCGCGTCTCAGTTATAACTGTCTTTATTACTGGGTTAGTTACTGCCCACGTAATGAGGGGAGTTAACCCCCCATTATGGAGATTCTTTAGGGGACAGCTTTATCCCTGAAACTCCTATTACTGTTGAAGAGGGGACAGAATTTTCAGGTCGGAAATTTTCCAGCTAAGGAAGACGATAAAAGAGTAGAACTCTTTTACACCAACTTGCTGAGTTTAAGTTTTTGCCCAAGTCTCTTTGAGATTTCATTGGATAGGAGCTTGTTACTCCATCTGTGATCCAAGGAGAAGATTTCCTGAAGAGTATTAATGTTCACCAGCTTAACAGAAAATAAGATTCACTTTTCACCTCTACGCCAAGAACCTAGGTTTAAACAAGGGGGAGATCCATCCATTCTCTCCTTTTTATAATCGAATTATTAATCCGTTGTAATCTTCTTTACAATCAAATAAAGATTTTACATGCCTTCAATTTTCTCGAAGAAATAATATAAATGACCAATGTATGTCGCAATTGTACCCCTCAATGTACCAAAATGGATATCCAACGAAGGATTGGGGTTTTTTTTGAAAACTAAAAATTTAATTAAAGGATCTGAAAGAGCTAACAACATGTTTCCAGGAGGGACAAAATTTCTTATTAGCAATGCATTATATTCTAGCATTCCCAGAAGAACTCTGCTCAGTTTTAAGAATATACATAGTAGGCTTCATATTAAAACTATGAATGAGAGGAAGAAACATAATATTTTTGCATTATTTTGTCTCATGGCAGAAGCATGTAGCAGAAAAACTCTTAGCTTTCTCATATGGACTATACTCTACAAAAATAAAGTAATAGAATCAAATATTGTGATGAAGCAGAAGTTCAATGATCTAAACTTTTTATGCTTTGGCATGCCGCTTAGTCACCCAAAATATTGTTAAAATCCTTTTTCCCTCTGATGCATTCAGTAAATTATGATTATCAAATATTGAAATTTACATTGGATTTGTTCTTCATCAGTGATTAGATATCTTGAACCCATGACAGGTGATATATTTAAGGCACACTTTGCAGATTGCGATTTTGATGAAATGATTTTCCGGCCGTTAGGGGGAGAAAAGAGCCGCTTTTTGAAGAACGGCGTGAATTTACATGGAATGAATAATCATTGTCTCATCTTGACTGAGTACAAATTAAAGTGAAATTGAAGTTCAAAGAATTATTCATTTGCAAAGAATTGCAAATAAATTACTCGATGCATTTACTAACATAAAGAAAATAACAAAATCTCATATACCAACTGAAAATACTTCTGCTTAGATTGATATCTCTGAAAGACAACTTGATAATACTTCAAAAGCACGTCTGAAGCGTGGTAGTCATGTTGGTTCAAAAGTTAAAAATCCCAAAAGAAAAGAACAAGAGAAGAATAATTTTTAAAAGACAGTATTTAAAAGAAAATAACTGTTCAGTTTATAATTAATTAATGAAAAAATAGTCCCTGAAGAGGCACACACATGAAGAAACACATACATCTGAAGATATTTCTTTCAATTATATGAGTACAAGAGAAAGCTGGGATAGAAAGAAAATTATTGTTAATAATGCCTTTGCATACGAGATCGCTCTAGATAATGTAATAGATCATGAGGACCCTAGTCGGTGCAAAAGACATGGTTCTCAGGAAGATAAATCTATAAAAATTGAATAAGAAAATTGCACTCTAGAAGAGTCCTTGAAATAAAAGAAGGCAATAGAAATGGTTACCTCAGAAGAGTACATATAACAAAAGCATGTAAAAGAATTAATGGATAAAGAACAAAAAAACCCTGAAGAGACGCAGGTACCTGAAAGTAAGGAGATATCTATAATTTATGTATCAACCGGAAATATAAGGAATAAAAATAATATTATAATTAATGACATAATTACCTTCACAGTAGCACTTGAAATCACTAGAAATGATGAAGATCTTGAACCGCAAACTTTCGAATCATGTTAATGCAGACATGATTAGCCAAAATAGAAAGAAACAATACATGCAAAATTAGACTCTTTAATAAAACGTAAGTATTTGGATCTATAATCCAAACGCCTGAGAATATAAAGCTTGCCAGGTATAAGTGGGCATTTATTCGAAAAACTAATAAAAATAATGAAATTGTAAGATGTAAGGCTTAACTTGTAGCATAAGGTTTCCTATAGAGACCTGAAATTAATTATGAAGAAACATACTCTCATGTAATGGATGCTACTACTTTTCATTTTGATCATTTTGGTAGTCTAAGAAGGACTATGCATGCGTCTTATGAATATAGTTCTAATATATTTGTATGGGTCATTAGATAATGACATATATATAAAGATCCCTAAAGGATTCAAGGTTCTTGAAGCACATAGTTCAAAACCTTGTAATTTATACTCAATTAAGCTGCAACGATCCTTGGATGGATTAAAAAAATCAGGGCGCATGTGATACTGTCTCAGTGAATATTTATTAAAAGAGCAATATGTGAACAATCTCATAAAGAAATCAAAACCTGGTTTTTCGATGCTTGTATTGCATAAATTACAGGAGGCTACATTAAAAGAGAGATGATCAAACAAACATCACTAAAGTTCTTCTACACACATGAGCTCCAGAAGAGAGGTAATGTCGACATTCAACAAATACGGTCAAGTGATAATCTGGCAGATTTATTCACAAAAGAGCTGCCGACATCGACATTTAAGAAGCTGGTACATAAAATTGGAATTCACCGCATCAGAGATGTTATATGTTGAAATAGAGTTTATCTCATCAGGGAAAGCATGTCATCAGTAGATCTACATGCTGTACTATTTTTTCTTCGTCCAAGTTTTTATGCCACTGAATTTTTCTTGCAAGATTTTAATTAGGCAGTATCACACGCTCACCAGGTGCATATGAATATGTACTCTTTTTTTTCTTAGTTCAGGTTTTATCCCACAAGGTTTTACTAGCAAGATTTTTAACGAGGCATGTTCATGGATGGTGGGCATCCAAGAGGAAGTGTTGTAAATATATAAAATAGTGGATGACCACCATACCTCTTCACATTCTTCCTTATAAATGCATATTATGAATGCATGAGTTAGTAGGTGACATCTTCACCTTTTCCCTTATAAATGCATATTGTAAATGCATGAGATAGTGGGTAGCCTCTCTATCTTCCTTCTTGTAACCTATACTCTATATTCCTGTAAATAGAGGCAACAAAGAAGAATGAAATGTATACAAGTTTGAGAACAATTTCTCTTGGCTTTCTCCTCTTATTCCTCTAAAGTTTTCTTAGTTCATAATTATTATATGAGATAGACTTGTTGTCATTTTTGAAAGATTAGAGGCCGAATCCTTTTCACTCAAATATCAACATCCCACATTCGAATACAACTATTTCATGATAAATCAACAATTAAATTTTAGAGATGTTAAGCAACTTAATTTGTATATATGGCTTGATTTTATTGGAATTCTTTGATGATTTAAATACTTCTTTCAGCAGAACTGTGGTGAGCTTGTTTTGTGAGTGAGTCCTTTTCTTATTATAGTATACAGAGACAGAAAAAGAAAAAAATTTCAATGACAAAAAGAGACTCTAATGCACAATTCTCTTCCAAGTCTCCTGACAATTTGGATAAGAGCTAAAGTTTACATGTCATTATATGTGTAATTAATATACGAAGATTTCTCAAAACATACTCATCACCAACAAACTTAGAAATTTGAAAATTAATACATGTTCAATCAATGAAATAAAACATTATGATTGTCAAACCACAAACAAATTCTAAAATATGCCACCCTTTAGAGCTCAAAGTTGCTTTTCAGCATACTTTTACAAATAGAGAGAAAAGATGCTACTAGGCTTCAAGTTTGATAAAATTATCTGCTCCATGTACTATTGGCATCAGTTTCATCAAGAAAGAGGCTACAGAACAAGCATAAACAAACATATTTTAGAGAGCAAAAAATCACATGTAATTTTAACTGTCCTTATTATTTTAAACTAATACTAAACATAACTTCCAGATTGCTAGGACAAATATTTCTATACTTTCAAATATTTAAAAAACAACTATGCAACAGATTCAGAATGACTCATTGAAAGAACAACCAAGCAATTCGAAAAATTTCAGAACTGTGGATTATTGATAAAAAATAAAAAATAGAAAAATAGATGAGGATCACCTTGAGTATTGAGACGTGCAGAATGCCAAGATCTGAGACTGACATACGAGATCACCTTGAGGATCTGATTCAAAGGAAAATAAAGAGTTTAAGAGAAATTAGGGAGAGAAAGAGGGGAGAGATGTAGAATGAAATAAATAGAGATTATACTTTTTGTCTTTTCATCTTAAGAGCAGTGAATTCTTCTATTTTTCTAAAGTTTTCGAATTAAAAAAAGAAGAATGCTTTAAAACAAATAAAGAGTAAATTTCTCCTCTTATTCCTCTAAAGTTTTCTTAGTTCATAATTATTATATGAGATAGACTTGTTGTCATTTTTGAAAGATTAGAGGCCGAATCCTTTCCACTCAAATATCAACATCCCACATTCGAATACAACTATTTCATGATAAATCAACAATTAAATTTTAGAGATGTTAAGCAACTTAATTTGTATATATGGCTTGATTTTATTGGAATTCTTTGATGATTTAAATACTTCTTTCAGCAGAACTGTGGTGAGCTTGTTTTGTGAGTGAGTCCTTTTCTTATTATAGTATACAGAGACAGAAAAAAAAAAAATTTCAATGACAAAAAGAGACTCTAATGCACAATTCTCTTCCAAGTCTCCTGACAATTTGGATAAGAACTAAAGTTTACATGTCATTATATGTGTAATTAATATACGAAGATTTCTCAAAACATACTCATCACCAACAAACTTAGAGATTTGAAAATTAATACATGTTCAATCAATGAAATAAAACATTATGATCGTCAAACCACAAACAAATTCTAAAATATGCCACCCTTTAGAGCTCAAAGTTGCTTTTCAGCATACTTTTACAAATAGAGAGAAAAGATGCTACTAGGCTTCAAGTTTGATAAAATTATCTGCTCCATGTACTATTGGCATCAGTTTCATCAAGAAAGAGGCCACAGAACAAGCATAAACAAACATATTTTAGAGAGCAAAAAATCACATGTAATTTTAACTGTCCTTATTTTTTTTAAACTAATACTAAACATAACTTCCAGATTGCTAGGACAAATATTTCTATACTTTTAAATATTTAAAAAACAACAATGCAACAGATTCAGAATGACTCATTGAAAGAACAACCAAGCAATTCGAAAAATTTCAGAACTGTGGATTATTGATAAAAAATAAAATAGAAAAATAGATGAGGATCACCTTGAGTATTGAGACTTGCAGAATGCCAAGATCTGAGACTGACATACGAGATCACCTTGAGGATCTGATTCAAAGGAAAATAAAGAGTTTAAGAGAAATTAGGGAGAGAAAGAGGGGAGAGATGTAGAATGAAATAAATAGAGATTATACTTTTTGTCTTTTCATCTTAAGAGCAGTGAATTCTTCTATTTTTTCAAAGTTTTCGAATTAAAAAAGAAGAATGCTTTAAAACAAATAAAGAGTAAATATACAACGCACTGGGAATCAAACCCAATATCCTCAAACACTAGGTTCAAGTGCCCGAAATCTTTGTACCACATTGACATGCAACTAAAGTAGCAACATTATACACTAATTTTCTTTTAGATATATGGTATCATATGAAAAAATTGAGGTCTCTCCTATGATGAGGCCCTAGATGGTTGCATCACTTGCCTAGTGGTAGTGCCGGCCTTGTTAATAAAACATTCATTATGTCTTTTTAAGTCTGTATGGCTGAACAAGGAGGCTAAGATTCTGATCTTGTTCACTATGTTCTCGTTAACAGAACAAGATGACGCGAGTGTTCATCGTTTATATACATCTTGAAATCTCAACTCAAATTAAATATCACACAAGCATCATACGACAAGAGAATAAAATCAAGCAATGGATCCTACCTACCACTATCAGTCAAGACTTGAGAGTAAGCATAATGAAAATTTTGATGCCTTTTCTGACCATCCCTTGTTTATATATATGAGAAATAATAAGCTAACTCCATTCAATTAACTCAGTTCTTGATAACAAGAATCAATGGAGAGAATGCCAACACCCTTAGCTTCCAAAAGGAGTTACCAACTCCTCCTGCTCTCTCTTTTGCCACTAGTTTTCAAACTAGGCCTGTCAAAGGATCACACGAGTCCTTGCAAGCATATGGTCTTGTACTACCATGACATCCTGTTCATGGCACCAACCAAGCCAATGCAACCTCCGCAGTGATCTCGAACATTAACCCTTCCCTTGGCAACTTCAACTTCAGCAACTTCGTCGTCTTCGACGACCCGGTGACCGCGGACGGCCGCCTCCTCTCGCCTCCGGTCGCTCGGGCGCAGGGCTTCTACTTCTACGACATGAAGAACGAATTTAACGCTTGGTTCGCCTTCACTCTAGTGTTCAACTCTACCGAGTACAAGGGCACCATCAGCGTAATGGGGGCCGATATCATCTCCGAGGAGACTCGGACTTGTCGGTGGTCGGCGGCACTGGAGACTTCTTCATGACGAGGGGGATTGCGACGTTTAGGACCGAGGCGGCGCAGGGTGGGCGTACTTCCGTCTCCGGATCGACATCAAGTTGTATGATTGCATGGCTTGAGCATTCCTTCTCTTTGGCAATAAGAAAAAGTTACGTCTTAAAATATAGGACGGTCTAATTAGTAAAGCGTGTACTACTAAGGGTATGTTTGGTTGTCGTAATTGACTGTAATTCGTAAGTTGTAATTGGTAAAATCTTTTACATTTGTAAATGAGTTACATGCATGTAAACTTTATGGTATTTGGTTGGTAATATAAAATTGTAAGTGGAAGTGTATTGTGCTTTACGGTGTTTGGTGGTCGTAATGTGTAAGTCGTAAGTGAAAAAGTTGATCACAAAATTAATTATTTGGTGATTTAAAAAGTTTTAATATTGCAAATAAATATTAAAAATGCTAAATATTAAAAATTTTTAATATTAACATAAAAAAATAATACAAATTTGCATGACCACAAAATTAACTGTAACTGGGCTGTAAGTGAGTGGTAATTGGGTTGCAAGTGAGGGGTAATTGGGTTGTGTAAGTCTTTTACGAATTACGGTCCAAACAAACGCCGTAGTTGTAACTGGGTTGTAAGTCATTTACGAATTACGGACTTTTAGGCGAAACAAACGGCCCCTAAGTTTATGTCTGTCGACGTCTCCTTGGGTGACGATTTTTAGATTTGTTTTTTAAGTGCACTCTGTATTCTTAATAGGACAGGTAAAAATTTTATGGATTTATTAAAAAATTAAAATAATATTCTCCACTAAGTCAGAGCAAAATCAAGAATAAATTTGTTTAAAAAAATCAAAATAAAAAGTAATTTAAGACAATATATAAAAAAGTGGAGCGCGCTGTAACCCGATCCGACCAACATGTGATTCCGTCCCTGAATATTGGAAAGATTTCTCTTGCTGATAATATATCATAGCAAGAACAATACCATGTATTTTTATACAATCAATAGTCTTATTATAACGGGTCTAAACAAGGAAATTTAACTAATATATACAACTACACATATTTCGACAATTCCTAAAAACAAATTAAGGTGAACAGTAATAAACTGATTCATTGTTATTGACTTATAATGTCATTAATCAATCATTTATCAATTAATCATTGATCAAATTTAAATATAAGACAAAAATGACCACAAGAGTCCATGAAAATGTGTAAGAAGGTGGAGAACTCGCAGAATTCATATAAAAAATTGCCTACTTAAACACAAATTACTCCTTCGGGGCATTGTGCATCATCAACTTGACTCTTTTCAAAACAAGAATGGAATTTCCTGAGAGAGAATTTATTTTGCATACCAAGAGAACTATGACAAAATCACATTAGATTCATTGTGCTTAATGATGTTATGCAAAATTCTTCAATGAAAAGATTACCATGTCCTGTTTAGAAAGTTTTATTATATAAATGTATCCATAAAAAGCATGTTCTGATGCGCTTTCTTCTTCTTCTTGTTTCTTTTTTTTTGTTTGTGGAGAGTTGTTCTAGCCCGATGCAAGTTGAAATTTGAAACCCTAAACTTTTTTCTTCTTTATCACTGTACTACATTAGCACTTGCTTGATATATCTTTATTAAAAGATCATGAATTGTTATATTGTACACATGTATTGAATATGAATAACAGGGTCAAGCTTAAGTTAATTATAACTAGACATACGATCAACATTGTCTTGCTATGTAGACTTTCAACGAGATTTGTTGGCATGTGGATCGCGTGTGAGTCACCATACTTCTGTTAGCCCTATTGTGTTTTAGTTTGATGATGACTACTCATTAAGCTACTCTTATACTAACAATTTCTATTCTAAGTGTTTTTGTATTTTGACATAGGTTAAAGCACATAAACAGAGGTTGAATGGAACAAAACTCACATTGCTATATCAATCAAGGAGGTGGTGGCACAATTCTAGCTCAAATACACGATTTACTCAATTTATCAAGATTTTTCAAAATGGAGTTAGAGTGAAGAGAAAATCAATGCAAAATTAATTGAAGTAAGAGAATCGACCTGAAGATTGCTAATTGTTGTTGATCAATGCTGATACAACAATGCAGAAACACCGAGTTAAAGACTCAGTAGCGAAAATGTAGAAGATCTACCACTTGCAAGCAATTGAGACTAATCAACACACGACCAAAGAACATTAGATTTAACGTAGTTCGGAAAGAGTGCCTGCGTCCACGGGGAGGAGAGGAGAAATTTTATTGAAAACAGAGAAGAAAATACAAGAGTTCAAGAAGATCTCTCTCTCACAACTCTCAATGGTCGAATCTCTAATAAACTTGACTTCTCTTGAGTTTCCTTCAAAAGCCACCCCAAGGAGTTTATATAGGATGATCCTAGTCTAGCCCAAACTTCAACAATCCAATTAGCACCGCCTCAGAGAAAGAAAGAAATCCGAATACAATCCAAACTGAAAACATAACGAGAAAGGAAAACTGTCAGAATCTGATATTAGTTGACTATACCCAAGTATAAGTCGACTAATATATAAAACTAGTCAACTATAAGATATTATAAGTCGACCACTCTGACAAAATCTGAGAACCCAACTTCTATTAGTCAGCACTACTCGACTATACCCAAGTATAAACTGACTAGGCTAAAACATAAGTCGACTAATAAGGCTTACTAGTCGACTTATAACATGCACAAATTTTGTACAGGTCCGTGCCTAATCTCTAAAGCCTGTATGACCTCCACCTGATACTAAATTCTTCTCCAATAAATATGAGGCACTCAAAATACTAATAATGTCTACCTTGACTCATGTTCACTGAGTCTCTTCGTAAAAATTGGCCTCTGCTTCATTCACAGTGCTTTCTTCCCCTTTTATGACTTCACATGACTCCCTACTAAGAGCTCGTTCTCTACCTTACCTTAGAAGAACTTTGATGAAGTTCAGATTTGTTATGAACTTCTCCATCGGAATGGTCTTCGTCATCTGTCCACTGGAGTCTTCTTCATGCAGATCTTCACCAAGTAGATTATCTTGTCATCTATAACCCACTGACTTATCTTATGATACCTAATATTAATGTGCTTTATCTTTTTGTGATACATGTGATCCTTTGCAAGATGATGTAAATCACCTAGAGGGGGTGAATAGGTGATGGCTAAGGTTTAATGGCAAATAATGCGAAACTAAAAACTAAGCTCGCAAACCAAGTAAAACAATCTACAACTCAATTAGTAACTTGCACAATAGAAATTTGCAATAAAAGAAAAGCAATTATAGCATGCAAATAGAGATAGTGAGTTAAAGAGATATGGAAGAGAGAGTAAGCAATCACAAACACAGGAGGATTTATTTCGAGGTTTGAGTCACTTGCTCTACGTCCCCGCTTTCACCGCGTGAAGGGTTTCCACTATAGTTTGATCTCGCCAGATCATCACTCTACACGTTCTCTCAAGAACGAACTGAACCCGCAAGTCCTCTCACTTGATGTCTTCTATACCTTACAAAAGACAAACCCACAAGCCCGTATGAGGCCTCAACCTCTACAACTCTTCTCAACATTAATGAAGAAGATGACCTTCTCAAGATCGATCACCAAAATGACTCACAAAAGGCAATCCTATAGCTAAGAGTGGATTTTTACTCTGAGATTTGTGGTTAGGAAAGTTTGTAATCAGCGGAATGTGAGAATAAAAAACAAGAGCGAATTGAAAAGGATTTGAAGTGAAGAAATCTTTCTCTTTTTGAAAATTCTCTTTGGAAATTTGAATCTAAAGGATTAAAGGTGTAATCTCTTGATTCAATTTGTTTTTCTTAGTTGTGACTAATATTTAGTAGGGTTTCTTTATGTAGGTATTCAAAAATATAGAGAGAAACCAATATAACCATTTTTGATTAGTCATTAAACAATTTCTTAACAATATAGCCGTTATAGACAAAGTCTGCCAAAAGCAGATAGGTCGGTCGACCGCCAAAAGTCATATTTTTAACCGTTTGGGATTTTCGGTCGACCGACTGGTCGACCGATCTCAACCGAGATCAAAGGTGCTTACAGTCAGTCGAACGCCTGATCGACTGACATGCACAATAAATTTTTGTGCACTTCAGTTAACGGCCCCGTTGATTGACTCAAGGCAAAAGTTCAGTTTTGGAAGACATGAAATTCTGTTTTATGTTTTGTGATATCTTTTTCACTTAAAAAAGATATGCAATATATTTCATGGTATTTTTTAAAGTCCAAAACTGTGAGATCAAAGATCAAACACAAAATCTAAGAAAGGACAAATGTTTTAGTAGAAAAATAAATCTCTTTGATAAAACATTAAATATTTTCTTAACGAAAATCATTTTGCAAACTTTTGAAATCAATTCAACAATTTGTAAAACAAAACTCCAAATGATGTTTTGTGTGTGTGTGTGTGTGTGTGAATCTCATGAGCTAATGAATTTACCACTTCCTGGTTTTGACAAACTAAAATCTTACAAAAAGAAATAAAGAAAAATTCTTTTCTTTTCCAAATAGTAGTCCCTTGAGCTTGTCTCTTTAGAATGATTTTCACCTTCAATATTGATAGCTTAGCTCTGAGATCATCATCTTTGAGTGCTTCATAAACTTGTGAGTCTTTATGTTGAAGCTAAATCTTATCATGAAATCAGTCTTTTACTTGAAACTTATGCAGATATAAATGTTAGATTAAATAACTTCATGGGGTTATCATCATCAAAACTAGGGCAAGAGACCTTTGGGCCAATAATCTCCCTCTTTTTGATGATAACACAACTCATGGAGTTTTTTAAATATATACAGAAGAGGCTTCAAATGAAGCTCCCCCTAAACATGTGCATACATAAAAATATGATATGTAATGATCAAAAACTGAAATAGGATATTCATTATGTGACAAAATTATCAATTAAAGCATAGGGATGTGATATCCAATATAAAAGCTCTATGCAAAACATTTATGCATAATATGATATTATAGATAAAAGTACCGGCATAAATGTTTTCCTCCATCCATCCATAACCACCAACCTCCATAAAAGGGCAAGTATACAAAATGGAAACCTTCAATAACTTTTCAATACCAATGTAACTCAAGATACCAAACATGTTAGCTAATAATTGTTTGCCACAAAAACAGGTGTCCAACAACATCCAACAACAAGAAAGTACATAGTCTAAAAACATACCAAGACACACTGCCAAAGTTTCAATACAAAAAAGATGTCCAAAATAGATAGATGTCCAATAACTAGATAACCAAAATAACTCTTTACTACTACCTACTTCTCCCCCTTTTTGTTATACATCAAAAAATAAGGAGGAGTCAAGCATCTTCTTCTTCATCCACATCTTCTTCAGGTGCAGTGACTGGTTGATATGCCATAGGAGCATCTTGAGGGCCACCCACAGATCAAACAGTAGACCAGTCAGAGGAAGAGGACGTCCACAAGCATCTGGAACTGGTACGGGCCAATCATGCCTAAAGAAATGATAGTTCTCACAACGCTAAAGATATCTGATGGAGGAGCACACATAGGGCATGGTTCTGTTACTCTCTACATAGCTTCCTATTTTGTGAGGATCCTCTCTGTAGAAGAAGTGATTTGTAGGAAGAGGTCACTCAGCTGGGTCATCATACCTGCATAAGAATCGGTAGCTGAAGAGGAGGAACCAAGGACAAAACGTTGGACAGGAGGTGAGGAAGGATGGGAAGAAGCCTGAACATGAGCACCAACATGCATCCTCTTCAAGAGGCTGCTATTGATATCAATTGAGGGGTTTACGGCTCTCTCATTTGATAGATTGAATTTGAAATATTTAAGGGGATGGATAAGGATTATCTCATATGGAAGATTCTAAAATTACACCTAGAGGGGGGTGCATAGGAGAATAGCTAATTAAATGAAAATTCTAACAATATAATATGAAATAATGCAACTGATCACTCAAAACAAGACTTAAAGCCGGATTCCCCGAGAAGGGCTCTGAACTTCTCCCCGTGATTCCTCTAGATAAGAGTTGAAATGCTCAATTGCTATCTTGTTGAGATGAGTATTGATCGACAAGAATAAATGAATGATAAACAAGTAATAGATATAATAAAGCAATCGTAAATAAAAAGATTTGTTCCGAGGTTCAAGCCACCGCTCTACGTCCTCGACTTCACCACAGTGAAGGATTTCACTATCCACTATTGGATCCTCCACAAAGGGACCTTACAACAAGGAATTACAACCACTCAGAGTACACAATTCCCCAACTCAATCCTCTACACCAGAGGCAACACAAAACCAATTGAGATGACAAGCTCTGGGTGATCAAGAGATCACAAACACTCTCTTTGCCACTCTCTTACAAAAATCCTATAGAGTAAAATGAAAACTTGAAGCTCAAGGATGTAAGTGAGAGTGAAAATCAGAAAAGATAGATTTTAAGAGCAGAAAAAACTCAATTAATATTTTGAAAATAAGAGCACAAAAGAAAACTTGAAACTTTTTCTCTTTGAAAGCAAAAACTAGATTTTCAATAGAATTTTTTGTTATAAAATATTCAATCCCAATGACTCTTTATATATGTTTTAGAAAAACACTTTTAGAATAGTTTTACTAGGTCTAAAAAGGAAGAAATTGACCCTACAAATTCAACTTTTCATGTTTTAAAAAAACATGTTTAAAAACAGATTTAAAAGAACTGGCCATTACTGTCAATCTGGCAGTCTGTCGGTCGACCAGCCATTCAAAAAAAATTTTACAGTTGGCTCTCGATCGATCGGTCGGTCAACCGTGTTTAACCGAGACCAAACTAGTTACAGTTGGTCGACCGCCTGATCGACCGCAATAAGGGACCGGTTGACCGGTCGGTCGATTGGGAATGTGCACAACATGCACACCCCAATTGCCAGAGGTTCAATCGACGTGCAGTCGATCATTCTGGCCTGTAATAGGCACAATCGACCGCTGGTTGATCGACCTATGTCAAAAACTGGATCAAGGTGAATTTTGAAGATAAAAAAATTTCAAATAATTTTCGTTTAAATTTTGGAAGAGAGAAGACATGTATAGTCATGAGATACAAGTTCTAAACTGAGATAGAAATTTTTAAGAAAATGTGGAACAAGTATCAAAACCAAACATTTCAAAACCATACTTTTGAAAACGTGCACTTTTGTGTGTGTATATCTTTGAGCCTTAAATCTATATTCTACTCTTTAACAAACTAGTTTCGTACAAGGTTCTAATCGACTATATCTTGTAATGGGATTCTCTGATAGTAACGTTTGAGCGACGCTGAGAGCTTTGAGTTATGATCCCGTTCTTGAGTACCCTTGAACGATCAATACCTTCCTTTAGAGTAAGAAACTTGTTAGATATTTTTGAACCCTGTTAGATCTTTATGAACTCTGAAATACAATCTTGAACTTGACTAGTACCAAATAACTTCATATACTTTGTTATCATCAGAACACAAAACCGGGGATTGTAACCTTTGGGTCAACAATTTCTCCCTTTTTGATGATGACAAAACATATGAGCTATTTAAAAGAAAATCTAGGAAAGAGCTTTGTAGCAAACTCCCCCTCAA
Organism: Agave tequilana; assembly: GCA_038442645.1. Lineage (NCBI taxonomy): Eukaryota > Viridiplantae > Streptophyta > Magnoliopsida > Asparagales > Asparagaceae > Agave > Agave tequilana. The sequence continues at coordinate 120,714 of JAVJIF010007560.1, forward strand.
GTTATGCTAGATTAAGTACAAGATATCAACAAGTTATATGATAAAGGCATTGTATAAGAGCATGATCAAACAAATACCAATAAATACTCATAAATACTTCTCCCCCTTTTTGTCATGCATCAAAAAAAGTAAGCAAAAACAACCAAAAATTAAAATATATGTAGATTTTATCAGAAGAAAAGCTTATGAATCAACAATACAAACATTTAATTCTCCAGAAATGGAAGAGAATCTGTTAAAATCAAATGACTTAGTAAAAATATCTGCTAGTTGAAAATCAGTTGAACTATAATCAATTTCAATATCACCTTTCCCAAATGATCTCTAAGAAAGTGTATCGAATTTCTATGTGTTTTGTCTTACTATGTTGATTTGCATTTTTAGTCTATGAATAGTACTAGTATTATCACAAAATATCTTAATATGATTAAAATGTAAATCATAGTTCAAGAGAGTATGTTTTATCCAAAGGACTTGTGCACAACAAGCCCCTACCGTAACATACTCCACCTAAGCGGTTGAGACGACTATAAAATTTTGTTTCTTGGAAGACCATGAAACAAGACAATTTCTTAAAATCTGATAAGTTCCACTTGTATTCTTCCTATCTACTTTACAACCGACATAGTCAGCATCTGAAAAACTCGTCATGAAAAATTATCCGGTCTTCGGATACCACAAGCCCATTCCAATAGTGCCTTTAAGATATCTAATAATACATTTTATCGCAATTAAGTAGGACTCTTTAGGACAAGATTGGAATCTAGCCTATAGACATATACTAAACATGATATCTGGCCTTCTAGCTGTTAAATAAAATAAACTATCAATTATGCTTCTATAATGTTTAATGTATACATTTATACCTTATTCATCCTTGTTGTAAGTACACATAAAGGTGGGGTGAATAGGTGTATGGCTAATCTAATGACAAATAATGCGGAATTAAAAACAAATTGCAACACACTTAGTGTAACCAAAGAGTGTAGCCGAATTCTCGGTGAAGGGCTCTGGATTAACTCCTCTAGATTCCTCTAAATAAGAGTTGAGGTGCTATTTGAAGCACTCTTGGTTCAACACTAGCGAGGCACACAAACAATACCAAGCATATATGATATGAGCAATATGAATCAATGCAAGATATAAAAGAGAGAGTTTAGAGATAGTGGATCAATCGCAAACACGGAGATATGTTTCGAGGTTCGAGCACCTAGCTCTACGTCCCCGCCTTCACACAGAAGGATTTCCACTTTATCGTCCATACAGGACTTCCCACACAGGGAACCTCCACTGAGGATTTGGGTAATATAACTTTAGAGTACACAACCTCTCTCTCAAACAACAACAACCTCTACATAAGAGGTAAGGCACAACAACAATCACCTCTACACTTAGAGGGATGGACACTTAGCCAAACAACCACAATCACCTCACACTAGAGGGATAGGCACAAAGCCAACACTATGACCTCAATCACCTCTACACTTAGAGAGATACCAATAAACCCAAATCACCTTCACAATCTCCTCTATACAAGAGGGATGAACACAAAGAAAAGAAGGTTACAACTCTTGGTGATCTCAAAGACCACAAAAAATAAGATGCTATAGATATGATAGATATGATAGCTCAATATGAGAAACAAGGTGTTCAAAAATCAAAACACAAAGAAAAATGCTTGGGAAAACAACTAGAATAAGATAGAAATGAAGATCAAAACCAATATCCCAAATACTCTATTTTTCTTTGATTTTTTCAACCCTTTAAAACAAATAAAGATAAAGTCTTTTAGCCCAAAAACTCTTTTAAAAACTTGCTGTTAAATACTTGTAAAAGTGAGAAAAACTGCTCTCTAAAAACTTATATAAAATAGCTTAAGGGGATGGGTATTTATAGCCCATCCCAAAAACTAGCCGTTGGGCCAGGGACAGCAGAAATTTCTGCTGTCGGTCGACTGCCCGGTTGACCGGCCAACGATCAGATTTCTCACCGTTGTGCCACCGGTCGACCGCCCGGTCGACCGAGGCCTGGATACAGAGAGCAGAAGCTCTCTGCCGGTCGACCGGGGCCAGATCGAGAGAGCAGAGCTCCCTAGCGGTCGACCGGGTCGGTCGACGGGCCCTCCAGCCAAATGGCCTGTGTACGTTTGTGAACATCGATCGACCATCCGGTCGGCCGGCAGAAGGCCAGGTCATACTTTTTCAGGGATTAAAACTTGGTCTTTTTACCTTCTATAAAATCCCATAAAATCACATAAATTTCACAAAAATATGTTCTTTTAAGATCTTTGAAATACAAATATGTGTGACTAAACTTCAACACATATTATAGATAATTTGAACCATTTTTGTGATATTGAAATTTGCCTTTGACACAAAATTTGTATTTTTCAAACTTGAATTTTTGAAATGGAAAACCGTTTTCTCCAAAACTCATGTAAATACAAAAACATGATATTGAAACAATTTGAAGCATATTTTATATGGATAGAATCCAATATACATATAAGATATATATATATATATATATATATATATATATATATATATATATATATATATATATATATATATATATATATATATATGTCTATGTTTTTGACATGAAATCCAAAACGGGTTAAACCGAAAACCAAAACCAATAACTTTTAAACTTGTGTGTGTGAACTTGACCATATCAATACTATCTATTCTTTACACAAGATCTAAACAAACTAAACTAAACAAACCGAAGTCTTCTTGTAGAACTCCTTCTTCAAGTCAACTCGATCCAAACACGATCCAACGAACTTGACTCCAACTGAGTGCTAGATGCGATCTTGACGCGCGAGCTCTTGAAACACCATGTGTTAGCCTCAAAACTCCTTTGTTGAAGTCAAACACCTACTAATATCTTGATCAAATATCTGAAACTAAATACCACAAGATTATTAGTAAACTATAACTACATGAGTTAATCATCATCAAAAATAGAGTGAAGGGCCTCTGGGCCAACAATCTCCCCCTATTTGATGATAACAAAACTCATGGAGTTATATATACATGGATTAAAGTTAAGCTTCATAGAAGCTCCCCCTTAACTCATGCATAGCAATAAACATAAAGATATTCAATGAATGCATAAACTAAATAACAGATATATGCATAAATGAGGAAATAAACATAAATAAAGTCTCCAAATACTTCTCCCCTTTTTGCATAAACAAAACATATATGCTCTGATACCAATTGAAAAATAAGCATGCATATATAAATTCTCAAAATTCTTCTTCCCTTTTTGTATAAAACAAGGAAATAAAATAAACATGCATATATAAACTTATCAAATACTTCTTCCCCTTTTTGTCAATTCATCAACAAAGGGACATAAATAAACTCACAAAAAATCTTCTTCTTCTTTTTGTCAAATCAAACAATAAAGATATTTATGCGATATATATTCATGAAGAGGAGAGACGTAAAGTTAACTCCCCAAGAATACATGCATTTATATGAAAAGAGATGACTAAATCCTAATCATATAAAACATAATATACAATGCATAAAAGGAGATGTGAAGCTCCCCTACACACATGTATTACATAAAGAAGAGAGGTCAAACTCCTCAATATGAGATACACTCAACATGAATTTATATATAGAGAAGATGTTAAGCTTCCCTTGCATATAAACAATACATATCAAAACATTATGATACTAATTGAAAATAAACCAATTTATGATAAAGGTATATATGGAAACATTATGATACCAATTTATGATACCAATTGAAAATAAACAAAAATTTTAAGATACCAAAAGATATCAATTGAAAATGTCTTGTAAATTTTGATACCAATTGAAAGTAAAAAACCAAATTTTTGGCATTTAAGATTATTGATTTTAGTGTTTACCCAAAAATTTATCATAAAGAGTGGGAGTAAGATACAAATTAGAAAATAACACCGATTGAAAAATAATACAAGAGTTTTTCTCCCCCTTTATGAAATACTAATGAAAATAATGCATAAGCTTGTACAAAATACTAATTGAATAAATCAAGCTTAGCATAACATAATTTGTGCTTTAATATGTAAAGTTATTGTAAGCACAATCAAATCATATACATATGTATGAAAATGTAACTACCAATCGAAATTGATACTATTTGAAGTTTGAAACATATATATAGAAAACACAAATATGAGTATACAAATATGAAAATATCAATTGTGATACCAATTGAAAATATAATGAGGATCAAGTGTATAACTCACAATACCTCCCTTTCATGCACATGTTTATAAAGATTTTCAATTAGGCATACAAGGCATGGTCGCCCATCCATCCGCCCTTAGGTTGGTGGGGTTTTCAAAAAAAAAGGATTTGAAAATAGTTTAACATGTTTGAAAACTCTACCAATTTGAAGAATAACGCAACTAGTTTTATGATAATCTTGTAAACTAGTACGAAATCCTTCAAGTAAGGAATAAAACATAAAAAATATGAAAGTCATCAAAATTAAATATGCTTCAAGGTATATGTATGTTTTGTCTAAACTAGAAGTATACATACATATCCAAACACAATTGAGTCCATAATAAAATTTTGCATGAAGGCAAGTCACTCAAGGATAGACATGTATATCTAATAATTTTAACAAAATTACCATATACATGAAGCTAAACACATTATCATAAAAATATGTCCAAAAATAGGGAATACAAGTCAAAATGTACGAATCATCAAAACTAGGCTATACTAGTACATCTAATGGGTACAAATGAGCAATTAAGTACAAACATACAAAAATCAATTGTGGCTCACTAGTTGTACAATTATATACATAAGTTTTAATAAAGGCTACATCCAAACATGTAATCAAAACCATGAAGTGCAAAATCATAAACAAAAGCCAACATGATCATTATGTAAATGCACATGTCTTAGATCTATGATATACACAATAGTTAAACTATAGCGAGAACACAAAATGTGGATCCATATGAATATGGGTGCACTCAATAACTATACATGTATGTCATAAGTCTAATTATTATGGCATTTAACATAATAATCATAAAAAATAAAACATGCTAAAAATCAACAATATGAAAACATGTAAATATAAATAAAGAGTTAGAGATAGTTACCAAAACCATTAAGGTTAATCACTAAGTCTCTAAACCATAGTGGTCCTCCCATCAAACTCCCCTTGAAAGTGATTCATCCAAAGTAGGGTCCATCAAGCTTGAGCATCCACCATCAAGGCACCAAAACTCTCACGTCATGTGAGAGCTCACACCTACATCAAATAAAATAGGAGTGATTTTTGGTACCCATACTCTATTGGGTCCATGGGGGTTAGCACATTTTCTAACCCAAACTAATCTATTTGCAAAATTTACATTATGTACTCTATCATAACAAAATTTTACAAGGTGGCCCTTACGTTCACAATGTGTACATGTGTACACATGAGCATACATAGTGTTATGTGCATGAACGTGAGAAGCATGTGTATGCCGTGGTTTGTGTGCATGCATAGGAGGAGCATGTTTCTTGCGAAACATGAATTCCAACCGAGTGTGGTTCATGGTACATTGGCTCAAAGTGGAGCCCAAACAATAAACACTTTTCTTCAACACACATATATCATTTTTAATACTTGAAGATAAAGTGGAGCATGCAATTAAAACTCTAGATTGTGAAGCATGGCAAACATGTGAATTAATATCAATTTTCAAAGAAATATTTTTCTTAGAAACCAAATCTAGCCCTTTTGATATTGAAGCAATTTTATTTTTCAAAGATTCATTTTCTTTTAAAACAAAATCAAGTTTTGAAAATAGAACTTCTTTTTCTTCAAAACAATGTCACAATCATTTTTAATTTTCAAAATTTCATTTTCTTTTAGGGTAAGGTCAAGTTGGGATTTCAATGAGTCCCTTTCAATTGAAATCTCATCCCTTTCTTGCAAAACAATATCAAGTTTAGAAGATAAATTTTTATTTTCTTCTTTTATTTTAAAAGATTTTTTTTCAAAATTTGGTATTTTTCAAGCAAGATTTCACATACAATAGAAAGTTCTTCATTCAAAGCATCAGCATCAACATAATCATCACTTGAAGAACTTCACTAACAATTTGTTGAGTTTTCGAATGTACCTCAAGGGAGTCATTCCCTTGGACCATGTAGCAAGCTTGCTCGGACTCATCTCCACTAGATTCCTCCTCCACATATTTCGTCGTTTGTAACTTGGGAGAGGTTAAAGTGTTCCACACTGCAAAAGCGGAATCACAATGAGAAACTATAGATAGATAATCTTTACTAAGTGTGCTTCTAAGTGGCACTAGGGCTTGTGGATTTGATTCTATATGCTTGCTATTACCAAGATAAGATTTCTTGGTAGCGGCAAGGTAAACATGCAAGCCTAGGATTTTTAAGTAGACACTCATCCTAAGCTTCCACATATTGATGTTAAAAACATCAAACATGGGAGGGGCAAGGTAATCCATGAGTGTGTGAAAACAAGTATGTGTAAATGCAATACTAGATTAGCAAACCAAAATCTCACTCCTAGGTGGTTAAACCTAATATCAGGAGCGTAGGCTCTGATACCAATTATAAGTACACCTAGAGGGGAGTGAATAGATGTATGACTAGTCTAATGACAAATAATGAGGAATTAAAAATAAATTGCAACACACTTAGTGTAACCAAAGAGTGTAGCCGAATTCCCGGTGAAGGGCTCTGGACTAACTCCTCTAGATTCCTCTAAATAAGAGTCGAGGTGCTATTTGAAGCTCTCTTGGTTTAACACTAGTGAGGTACACAAACAATACCAAGCATATATGATATGAGCAATATGAATCAATGCAAGATATAAAAGAGAGAGAGAGAGTTTAGAGATTGCGGATCAATCACAAACACGAAGATATGTTTCGAGGTTCGAGCACCCAGCTCTACGTCCCCGCCTTCACACAGAAGGATTTCCACTTTATCGTCTACATAGGACCTCTCACACAGGGAACCTCCACTGAGGATTTGGGTAATACAACTTTAAAGTACACAACTCCTCTCTCAAATAACAATAACCTCTACACAAGAGGCAAGACACAACAACAATCACCTCTACACTTAGAGGGATGGGCACTTAGTCAAACAACCACAATCACCTCACACTAGAGGGATAGGCACAAAGCCAACACTATGACCTCAATCACCTCTACACTTAGAGGGATACCAACAAACCTAAATCACCTTCACAATCACCTCTACAAAAGAGGGATGAACACAAAGAAAAGAAGGTTACAACTTTTCGTGATCTCAAAGACCACAAATCAATTTTCTCACAAAAATTAAGATCCTATAGATAGGATAGATATGATAGCTCAAGTGTGAGAAAACAAGGTGTTTGAAAATCAAAACACAAAGAAAAATACTTGAAAAATATCTAGAATAAGATAGAAATGAAGATCAAAACCAATATCCCAAATACTCTATTTTTCTTTGATTTTTTAACTCTTTAAAACAAATAAAGATAAAATCTTTTAGCCTAAAAACTCTTTTAAAAACTTGCCGTTAAACATTTGTAAAGGTGAGAAAAATTTCTCTCTAAAAACTTATGTAAAACAGCCCAAGGGGATGGGTATTTATAGTAAATTTCAAAAACCAGACGTTGGGCCAAGGACAACAGAAATTTCTGCAGGGGAGGTCGACCGACCAACGGTCAGATTTTTGACCCTTGTGCCACCGGTCGACCGCCCGGTCAACCGAGGCCTGGATACAGAGAGTAGAAGCTCTCTGCCGGTCGACCGCCAGGTCTACCGGGGCCAGATCCAGAGAGCAGAGCTCTCTGGCGGTCGACCGGGTCGGTCGACCCGCGCTCCAGCCAAATGGCCTGTGCACGTTTATGTACATCGGTTGATCGGATCGGTCGACCGACTTCTGCCTCGGTCGACCGTCCAGTCACCGGCAGAAGGCCAGGTCATACTTTTTCAGGGATTATAACTTGGTCTTTTTACGTTCAATAAAATCCCATAAAATCACATAAATTCTACAAAAAATATGTTCTTTTAAGATCTTTGAAATACAAGTATGTGTGACTAAAATTCAACACATATTATAAATAATTTGAACCATTTTTGTGATATTGAAATTTGCCTTTGACACAAAATCTGTATTTTTCAAAACTCGGATTTTTGAAATGGAAAACCGTTTTCTCCAAAACTCATGTAAATACAAAAATATGATATTGAAACAAATTTGAAGCATATTATATATGGATAGAATTCAATTTACATATAAGATATATTTCAATGTTTTGACATGAAATCCAAAACGGGTTAAGCCAAAAACAAAAACCAATAACTTTTAAACTTGTGTGTGTGAGAACTTGAGCATATCAATACTATCTAATCTTTACACAAGATCTATACAAACTAAACTAAATAAACCGAAGTCTTCTTGTAGAACTCCTTCTCCAAGTCGACTCGATCCAGACTCGATCCAAACACGATCCAACGAGCTTGACTCCAACCGAGTGCTAGATGTGATCTTGATGCGCAAGCTCTTGAAACACCATGTGTTAGCCTCAAAACTCCTTTGTTGAAGCCAAACACCTGCTAATATCTTGATCAAATATCTGAAACTAAATACCATAAGATTATTAGTAAACTATAACTACATGAGTTAATCATCATCAAAATTAGAGTGAAGGGCCTCTGGGCCAACACTTGTCAAGTTTTGTTGTGGTAGCCATGGGAGTTTTGCTCGTCTGTGCCCCTTGAAGTCCAAATTTCTTGATGAGTTCCCTTGTGTACTTGCCTTGATTTATAAAAATTTCATCACTCATTTGCTTGATTTGAAGTCCAAGAAAGTAGTTTAGCTCGCCCATCATAGACATCTCAAACTCATTCTTCATGCATGATTCAAAATCTTTGCAAAGCTTTTTATTAGTAGATCCAAATATAATATCATCAATATAAATTTGAACAATAAGAATATCACTACTACATGTTTTATAAACAAAGTGGTATCTATTTTACCTTTTACAAAACTATTTGAAATAAGAAATGTTGAAAGTCTTTCATACCAAGCTCTAGGAGCTTGTTTTAAACCATATAAAGCTTATCTAAATTGAAAATAAAATCCGGATGTGTAGGATCAACAAACCTGAGGGGTTGTTCGACATACACTTCTTCTTCAATAAAACTATTTAACAATGCGCTTTTGACATCCATTTGAAAATGTTTGAAATCTTTACAAGAAGCTAAAACAAGTGTAATCCATATGGCTTCAAGCCGTGCTACGGGTGCAAACTCAAAATCGATACCTTCGATTTGGGTGTAACCTTGAGCCACTAACCTAGCTTTATTCCTAACAATATTACCCGACTCATCTAACTTGTTCTTAAAAATCCATTTAGTACCAATTGTTGGTCTATCATAGAGTCTAGGAATAAGGTGCCAAACTTAGTTGAACTTAAATTGATTGAACTCTTTTTGCATTGCAAGCAACCAATATGAGTCGCCATCGGCTTCAAGGATGTTCTTTGATTCAATATGACAAATAAAAGCAAAATGGCCACAAAAATCATGAAGTTTGGAGCGAGTAGTTACACCCTTTGATACATCACTTATGATTAGTTTCTTGGGATGACTTGTAGCAAATCTCTAATCTTTTGGAAGTGATAGAGTTGGTGCAACTTCAACCTCTTGAACTTTACCTCGTTTACCAGGTTTTGGCTTATCTTTTTGGATAGGTGAGTCCTTCAATGTTACTTTCTCCATGTCTTCACTTAAAGAATCAATCTCTACAATATTCTTAACAAAACATAAGATTCTTAGAACTTAACATGCATAAAATTTTCAATTGCCAAAATAAATTTATTAAAGATTTTATAAGCCTTACTAGTGTTAAGAATAACCAACAAAAATAGCTTCAAAAGCTTTAACATTAAATTTACCTAAGTTATCTTTGGTGTTTAAAACAAAACGTTTGCATCCAAAAACTCTAAAATAAGAAATATTAGGCTTTCTCAAATAGTAAATTTCAAAAAGTTTTGAAAGTTTTTTAACAAAAATAAATTTTATTTGATTATAATATGAAGTGTTTACGGCCTCGGCCCATAAATATTGAGGGAGTCCGTATTCACTAATCATTGTCCTAGCCATTTCTTGAAGAGTGCGATTCTTCCTTTTAACAACTTCATTTTATTGTGGAGTTCTAGGACAAGATAATTCATGCCTAATTCCATTTCCTTCACAATAAGTGATAAAAGAATGGTTGATGAATGATTAGTCTCTAATTTTGCATAATTTTTATCACATTCTCATATTTATTTAATAATAAATTCTGCTAATAATACCTTACTTGCTTGATTCTAGGTTCATGGTGTGCAAATGAAGAAGAAGACCCTAAATCACTATTTAATGGGTGATTAAAGGCCTATATCATTGCCATTGACTTAGAGAAGCTGATTCATCAAAACCAGGGGTGCAAAACCAGAAACCGGGCATAGAAACTGACAGGACACGGACAGGACAGCGCGCGGCTCAAAGCGCCGCGCGCGTCTCCCCATGGAGGCCGCGGATCCGCGGCCTAAAAGGGCTGGCCTCGGCCGTACGGCCGCGGCCAGGCCCTGGATTTTGGCCAGCTGTTCCAGCCTGGCTCCCCCTTCCCTGGTGGCTATAAATACCCCTCTGGGGTCTGGAGTTGGAGATATACAGAGTTTTAGGGTAGTTTTCATTTCCGTGTTGTAGTTTAGTTTAGGTTAGGTTAGTTCTTCTTCTTCCCCATTATATTTTCCATTTTGCTTTAGATCTTGTATTAGGAGAAAGAGTGATACATGAGTGGAATGTAAGAGTACTTGTAATAGAAGGTGACAAGCCATGAAAGGTGCTCTCTTTACCTCTCTTTGTTTTCTATCTAACTTCTTTTACATGTGTAGCTAATCTTTTCTCTCATGGCACTAACTACTAACCACCAACTAGTTTAACTTCGTATTTGATAATCCACATGAATCTAATAGCCTCGGTTTGGCCTTGCTCTTGCAAGAGCCATTGATGGCTCATGATGATGGATCTAACACTCTAACTTCCTAACCACTAACAAGCTAACATTATTTTACTCCATGCTTACTTTTCTATAGTATTGATGGTTTAAGTGTAACTTGCACTTGTTTGATGAGTTGGGTTGTGATGAGTTACATATGGGTCATGCTTTGAATCGCTCTAGAACCAAGGACTAGTGATGGCTAATGATACATGTGAGGCAACTATCACTAAGAGGTTAGCGTGTTGGTGGAGTTATTAGTAGTTAGTAGCCGTGAGTTTTCTTTCTTTTTCACTTTGTTTTAGACATACAAACAAAATCACAAAAACCATTCTTTTCTATGTTTCCCACTTCCTTGTTTTCACCGTACACTTCTCTTTTCATTCTTTGTTTCTTTTCTTTTCATTCTTTAAAACTTTGAAGAACTTTTTAACATACACGTGAATCAACCGGTAAAGCTTCTATCGCCTCCCATCCTTATGGATTCGACTCGTTTTAGCCTCTATGCTATAACGAAAGTATCGAGGAAGCCAAAGCACACACCCTTTAAATCTTGATTTTAAAAATACACTTTTTGTGTGCGGTTTTACCCCGATCAAATTTTGGCGCCGTTGCTGGGGATGGGAACGGTTTGATTTCACAAGTTTGTTAACTTTTCTTCTTTGTTTTTTGGTGTGCCAGTTAAATTTTAGCATTGCAGAAGTCCACACTTGCTCAAGTGTGGTCGGGTAACTTCTTGTACATTCATATACTCTGCTGCTAATTTTTATATTACTTGTACACTGTAAATAATTTTAAGAAGTAAAATACAGAAATTGAATGCTTTAAAATAGTTTAGACATTTGCATCTAGGCACATGTCAATTTTCATTCCAATATACTGTATTTTGTTCTTATGTTGTTGTGGTAGGAGGTGTACATATGGCATTGCATATAGTATAGGACAAACACTTTAGTGATTTACTCGCTTTTTTGTGTTCATGCTTATCTATATTGCACACTTGCACAAATTTTAATTTAAGGGCAACACCCAATACAACATAAGGTGGGGAAGTTATTTCCCTCCCTTAGCCTAAAAATCATCTCCCCACTCACACAACCCAAGCCTAATAAAAATTGCTAGACGTTGGCCCCTAGGGACATCTCGGACTCATTTAGGAGATTAACCTAAGGGGAAAATTGTTAGAATTTGACTCTTGCTAAATCGGTGTCTAAGGTTGGGGATGGAGAGGCAAAACCTTGAAGAACAGTGGTTTGGCATAATTAGGCCCGTTGCTTCGGCACGGATACCTCCCACTGATCTTGCCCCTACCTGGCCGATTAACTCGTGGTCAGCTTCCAACAATAGACCCCCCGTGGACAGTCTAATCAGTTAGGAGTCGTCTAGGTCTAAGTTAACCCTAGCATAGGCTTGTTTTCTTTTTCTTTGTTTGTTTGATTGTCTATTTTCTTTTTCTTGTATATTGTGAAATAGAATTTAACAACAATAATTCTTTCAATCCAAATATGAATCCATATTTCACTCCGACCTCATTTGACTCGGATAACTCCAACCCGGCTATGTACAACATGAACCAACCATATATGCCGGATTGGGATTATCCGACTCAATATGACCCATACCCCCAATCTTATGACTATAATTTTCAAAATAATTTCAACTCTTCACAGAGTCAATGGGGATTCACCTCCCCCAAGTCAAACTTTCAACCGCCTTGTCCACAATTTTCACAAAGTTCATTCTCCAATTTTGATTCATATACTCATTTTCCTGTTCCACCAACCGAAGAAAAAATGATTTGAAAAGGAGTATAGAAAAGTCCCTGCAACAAATGCAAAATTTGCTCAATTTACAATCCTTTCCATATCAAACTCCACATACTCCTTTTCTAGAGCAACCAATTGAAGAAGAATCTGAACTAGAAAAGCGTTTGGGTTGTGAAAGAATGCAAAACATGTTGGACTCATCCTCTCAACCAAATTTTCAAGAGTCATACTCATCTTTTCCAGTCTCACCAATTCAAAATGAACAAACTTCAATACTAGACTTGAGTATGGAACCCTTGCATGAGTCCGAGTAGCAACCGCAAAATCCGATGGACTTACAATTTCACCACAATTTCCAAAATCAACTTCCATACTCATCTTTTCAAGAAAAACCAATTACACAGAGTATGGAAGACATGATTCCGAATCCAAATTCTGTTACAAAGCCTATTAGTAGATTAGACGCACTTATGAGCGAATTGATCAATGAGAGCGAGGAAAGTCTTTCGTGTCAACCTTTGACTGATCCTTATATCCCTAACTCTACTGATTGGACCCATGAATCATGTCATTTTGGAAATCCAGATTCAATTTCAGACCATACATTTAAACTTGACCACACTCCAAGTTATGAAAATCGCCTGGACATTCTGGCAAGTTATCCCTTTCCTGAAATTGAAACCGAACCTGAATGTGATCTTGAACCTCATGTTAGTAATTCCATTTCACTTTTTGATTCAATAATGACTCCGGTATCTTTACTAGATTTTTTTCTCTATTCCGGTGTCAACATTGAATCCTGTATCAATACACCGTGAAATGGAATCACCAATCTCTTATGATCACAATTCATTTACGGGGAAAGTGTGTGAACATCAATTCTTTAGTTTGGACCCTATTTTTGAACTAATTTCGACTCTCATTGTTGACTCTCGACTTGATCTGAGTCGACTTCCCGAGTTGGTATTAGTTTTTATTCCTGATCCCTTTGAGTCCAAATCCATCATTTTCAAAATCACACTTCATTGTTGGACAAGAATGTTGACAAAAATGACTCAATAATTATTTTTGAAAATTGAAAATTAGATGGGGATAATTTTCTAAATAAGACCATTCAGTTCATCATTCTTTTACTGGGTCATAATAGAGAGGTCCTTTGTGGGTTTCTGGAAGATCCACGATATCTTGATTGGGTCGTAGCGCTTGGCCCAATCAGACCACCACCAGAGCCACCCCCTTGAGGTAATCTTCCTTCCCTCTCCATTTGTTTCATATATTTACATATTCACGATGCATTGAGAACAATGCTTGAGATAAGTGTGGGGGAGGGTTTACTAACATAGTTAGTGTTACATTTTCTTTCTTTTACACTTCTTTTTAAATAAAAAAAATTTAGAAACTCTTTTTTCTTTTCTTTTTACAAAACTTTTTGAAACAAGAGAAATAGTTTTTGATTTATTTTTAAGAAAATTAAGATTATCTTAGGAATTAGGAAGACCTAAAATTATGAAATTTTAAACCGAGTCAAAATAATAGATCTTGTTTAAATTTTAGGATAAGAAAGTAAAATTGAAAAGATAATTTGATCTTGAATTTTTTGCCTTAGATTTATGCACTCCACACTTACACAATTTTTGGGATTGAAACAATGACTGAAAATGCCATAAAAAATATATATTCAAAAAAAAAGAGATAAATAAAAGCCACCTATTGAAGTTGGGTAATTATGCCTCAGGAAGCATGATTATTCACACCTAAAACGGTGGACAAAAAAATAAATAATCTCTTTTAGTTTTGTTTCCTTGTTTACTCGAGATCTTAAGTCCGAGGGATATTTTCTCATCTGGTGTCCTAAGACCATCTGGTTTGGGAGTCACCGGCAAAGGCTCACTACCTGAATAAATAAGAAAGCCTAAGAAAATTAAGGGAAAAAAAAGGAAAAATATATATATAAATAAATAAATAGCATGAAAGTTAGAATCGATATCCCAAAAACCTTCACTGTTCACAAAGTGCATATTTTTCTAAGAGTTTTATGAAAGATCAAAGAGTCAATTCAATTTTAAATTCTTACATTTAATTTATAACAAGATTTTTTGCATTTGACTTAGTTTAAGAAAGAAAAATTTCTGGTTAACCTCTGACCTTAGATCACTTATATTTTCACAAAAATAATTCAACACTTTTCTCTATTTCAAAAATGCGTTTTCAAAAATACTAACATTTAATTTCTTTCTTTATGGATTTTGTGGGTGTAATCTACTGAAAACCCTCAGGACACAAAACTCCTCCTCTAAGGGAAACTTAGAGGTTTAATAGCTTATTGCACATGCTCAGTGCAATCGCGTCACCTGCGAAAGTGGTGTAATAATTCTTCAGTTTTTTGTTTTGCTTGGGACGAGCAAAAAATAAGTGTAGGGGTGTGATTAATCTCTAATTTTGCATAATTTTCATCACATTCTCATATTTATTTAATAATAATTCTGCTAATAATACCTTACTTGCTTGATTCTAGATTCATGGTATGCAAATGAATAAGAAGACCCTAAATCACCATTTAATGGGTGATTAAAGGCCAATATCATAGCCATTGACCTAGAGAAGCTGATTCATCAAAACTAGGGGTACAAAACCAGAAACCGGGCATAGGAACTGACAGGACACGGACAGGATAGCGCACGGCTCAAAGCGCAGCGCGCGTCTCCCCATGGAGGCCGCGGAAAAGGGCTGGCCGCGGCCGTACTGGAGGCCGCGGAAAAGGGCTGGCCGCGGCCGTACGGTCGCGACCAGGCCCTAGATTTTGGCCAGCTGTTCCAGCCTGGCTCCCCTTCCCTGGTGGCTATAAATACCCCTCTGGGGTCTGGAGTTGGAGATATACAGAGTTTTAGGGTAGTTTGCATTTCATGTTGTAGTTTAGTTTAGGTTAGGTTAGTTCTTCTTCTTTCCCATTGTATTTTTTATTTTGTTTTAGATTTTGTATTAGGAGAAAGAGTGATACATTAGTGGAATGCAAGAGTACTTGTAATAGAAGGTGACAAGCTATCAAAGGTGCTCTCTTTACCTCTCTTTGTTTTCTATCTAACTTCTTTTACATGTGTAGCTAATCTTTTCTCTCATGGAACTAACTACTAACCACCAACTAGTTTAACTTCGTAATTGATAATCCACATGAATCTAATAGCCTCGGTTTGGCCTTGCTCTTGCAAGAGCCATTGATGACTCATGATGATGGATCTAACACATTAACTTCTTAACCACTAACAAGCTAACATTACTTTACTCCATGCTTACTTTTCTATAGTATTGATGGTTTAAGTGTAGCTTGCACTTGTTTGATGAGTTGGATTGTGATGAGTTACATATGCGTCATTGATTAGTCTCTAATTTTGCATAATTTTCATCACATTCCCATATTTATTTCATGTAAAATTCTACTAATAAAACCTTACTTGCTTGATCCTAGGTCCATGGTGTGCAAATGAAGAAGAAGACCTTAATCACCATTTAATTATTGATTAAAGACCTACCAAGTAGCCATTGACTTTAGAGTGAAGATTTTGTCAGTCCAGGGCATCAAATCACGAATCCAAGACATCATGGCGTCAGAAGACAGATGGGACGGCACGCTGCCCGAAGCCAGGCGCGCGCCGCCCTGGCAGGGCCGCGGAAACGCAACCTTTTGGGCGCGCGCGCGCCTGCGCTTTGGGCCACGTGCTGTCCACGTGGCCCCCTTTCCTCTGGTGCCTATAAATACCCCCCATGGGTCTTCAGTTGGGGGATATCCAGAGCTTTAGCAAGTTTTTGCAATCTTGTTTTTAGGTTTGTAGTTGTTGTTGTTGTTGTTCTTCTAGTTGTTGTTTTAGCCATTAGAGTGAAAGAGAGAGAGAGTATGTAAGTGTTATGTTGGAAGGGTGACAAGCTAATACAAGTACTACTTCTCTTCCTTCTTTCCATTTACTTGTCTTTACAATTTACTTTTACTTCCTTGTTGTAGTGTAACTTCCTTATTCTTCACTCCTTTTCTTTTACTTTGTTGTAGTGTAACTTCCTTTCTTTAACTTTTCTTTTCTTTGTTTTCTTGTAGTGTAACTCCCTCTCTCCACTTCTTTTCCTTTGTTGTTTCTTTTACTTTTATGGCTAACTAATTTTTCATTAGCATGGCTAACTAACTACTAACCACTAATTTCTAATACTTGATTGATAACCCAAATGAGTCAATAGTGTCAAACAAGCCTTGTTCAAACAAGAGCTATGGCATCTTAAGACGAGGGTTCTAACTCTAATTTACCTACAAGTATTTACTTTCTTATACTTCATACTTAATGAGTTTTGATGATCTATGAGTTGTGTACTTTACTTGTTACTGTAAGTTAGAGACTTTTCCTTTTAACTTTGCCGATACCAATAGTGCACTCGTGTCTTCCCTTATTCTCGCCTTCTATTAGATCTTGATAAGGGAATGCCCGAGTTTTTGCCGTGTAAAGCTAAGTTTTAGGATGAACTTTCACTCGATTTTCACGTGAATAGTTCCAATGCAAAAGGGTTGTGTTCGCCTATGATCCATCGTGAGGCTATCTTCCAAAAGTTAGAAATTAGTGGGAGCACTTAGTAGAAAGTTAGCCATGCAATTTTACAACTAAGAAAAAAATCACTTTTACAAACCACCAAAATATTTTCCAACAATTCTTAAAAACAACTTGTTTTCACTTTTCAATTCTTTATTTGGAAACAAGAACTTTCTTTCTTCTTGAACTTTGAAGCCGCATCAAGCTTCCATCGCTCTCCCTCCTTGTGGATACGACCCGTATAGCCACTTCGCTACTACGGAAGAATCGTAAAAGCAGTAACATCAACCCACACTTTCTTCTCTTATTTTAGTGCTTGCTTTTTGACGATCAAATTTGGCACCGTTGCCGGGGAGGGAACGACTTTGTTGTAATACTAAAGATTGTTCTTCGTTTTTGTGTGTAGGAGAAGTACCAAGGAGCTCACTATCACGGGAAGCGAAAGAGGTGGCCAAGGACATTGCGCGAGGACTCATTTGCCCTCGGAAAAATTCGTGTAAAAGCGAGTTTTTTCGATTGAAGTACTAACAAACTCGTTTGCAGGGTTGCCGAAAGCCGCTAAATTTTTTTTTTTTTGCTTTCTAAACTTTTAGTTTCCTTGGATGCTTCACCTTTATGCATGTATAATAAACTCAACAGAAATTCACTTGCTGCTTAATTGAAATTTGGATTAGACTTTTGCATTTAGGGCACGTGTCTATTTCAATTCATTTCAATTTCTGTTGAAGAGTGCTGGAGAAAGGTACGTGTGCATTCATATAGAATAGGACCAACATTTTGAAGTGATTTACCGCTTTGAGTGTTACCTTGTTGTGAATAAACTGTATACTTGCACAATTGACATTAAGGGCAAAACCCAAATAAACAAGATAAGGTGGGGATTTCATCACCCTTCCTTAGCCCAAAAATAATCTCCAAGTGCACTCACATTTTCCCAAGCCTTAACTAAAAGTCAATAGACGTTGGCCCTAGGGACATCTCGGACTCACTAAGAGATTAACCGAGGTTGGAAATTGTAAGAACTATACTCCTGCAAAATCGGTGTCTAAGGAAAGTGGATTGAGAGGTAAAGCCTCGAAAGCTCCGTGGTTTGGCGTAATTAGGCCCGTGGCTCCGCCCGGAACCTCCCCCCGAGCTTTGCCCTTTCGTTGCAGATTAGGTTGTGGTCGAGTTCCTGCAACAACTTTCCCCGGAGAATCGACCAGTTATGAGTCGTCTAGGTCCAGGTACCTTAGACTAAGGCTTTTGTGTTGTTTTTCTTTCTTTTTTGTTTTTTGTTCTTTTTCGATTGTTTGTTGTCTCATGTTGTTTGTGGTGTACTGCATGCAAGAGTGGGTGAGAGATCCGTCAAACTTCAGATTAACAAGAAATACTTCTTACCTTGCATCCAGAACCGGTGATGGCGTCACTTCAGGATAGTTTTTACCCGATTAGAACTTCACTTCCATCTTGCATAAAACTTCCTGAAGCAAACGAAATAACTTCGAGTTAAAGCCCCAATTCATTAACACTTTCCCAAATTTCATGGTTTAGAATCGGAGGACGCATACTTCTTTGTTAGGGAATTTAAAGAAGTATCCCTCATGATGCGTATACCGCAGCTAAGAGACGATGCCGTTAGGTTACATTTCATCCCTTTTTCCCTAAAGAACCTAGCTAAGAAATCGTTGTACAGCTTGGCAGCAGATTCAATCATGACCTGGGATGATTTCTTTAAGGCCCTCTTGAAGAAATTCTACCAATTCACAAAACTGCCCTCATTAGAAGAACATCATGCAGTTAAGTAAGACCCGAGCGAACTATTTGGAGATACTTGAGCGATTCAAAGATCTCCTAGCTCAGTGCCCTCATCATGGCGTGGAGAAATGGCGTCAGTGCCAGATTCTCTACGATGGTCTAGATTATCAGACTAAGACCCTGTTAGAAACGATGTGTCAGGGAGGATTCTTGCAGAAGGATGAGAATCAGGGTTAGGATTTATTTGAGGATTTAATGGAGAAAGCCCTGCAATGGAGCCAGCCTCGAAAAAACCCAAGAATTCACCATCTATAGCTTTAAGAGGAGGGCTCCTATCTCTAGAAATCATCCATACTGCCGAGGCTAAGATTGCTACCCTAATGAGAATGATAGAGGCTCTGGAAACAAAAGAGCCTGTCAGTGTCAAACAGATCAACCCACGACCAATTCACAATCCGGGTTGTTCATATTGTCAGGCACCAAACCATGACTTTGAAGAGTGCCCATTTTTCATGCCCAGCAAGTGCCACCGGAACACCTGAACGCGGATTACTCACGGCCGCCTCACAACCCCTACTCACAGACCTACAATCCCGGCTGGAGAAATCACCCCAATTTTTCCGGGCCCAAAACAATCCTCCCAGGCCTAATTTTTCCAACAATTTTCACCATCCTACTCCTCCACCAACTTTTCCAGTCAAGCCCCAGCTTCCTCCTCCCAAGGCTCACCAATAGAAAAGAAAATCAGTAAATTGGAGGGAGTATAGAGGCTTTCATAAAGTCCAAAACCGCTTTTATGCAGAATCAGGGACAAACTCTGAACAATCATTCACAGGCCATATTGAGGTTGGAAATGCAGATGAGCCAGTTAGCTAGCTCCCTAAGTGAAAGACCAAAGGGTACTTTGCCTAGTCAGCCGCTAGTTAACCCAGAAATCTCCAATCAAAGCATATGAAATTCAGGATCCATCGATTAACCAGTGCAATGCTGTTCACACACTGCGATCTGGAAAGAAGGTAGACAACCAGATCTACCAACAGAAAAGTCAGTCCATCCTGATCCCACTCCAGCCTCCACCTCTGCTAGTTCCTCCCAATCCACTCCACAAACATCTGACGAGGACAAAATGCTGAACAAATTCATAAGTCTGTAGCACCCTTTCCCAATTGGCTTAGGACAACAATAAAAATATGCCATGGAGAAAATGCTAGAGATATTCAACCAGGTCAAATTGAATGTGCCACTTCTTGACGCTATCCAACAAGTCCCGGCTTATGCCAAATTTCTTAAGGATATGTGTACAAAGAAGAGAAAGACCAATGTGCCCAAGAAAGTCTTCTTGGCCACTAATATAAGCGAAATTCTGTGGTCCCATTCCGGGAAATACAAGGATCCGGATGTCCCACCATTTCCTGCACCATAGGACGGACCGATATCAGTAGAGCGCTTCTTGACCTAGGAGCAAGTATCAACTTGCTACCTCTCTCAGTATACCAGCAACTGGGGTTGGGCGAGCTAAGCCCAACTCGAGTCACCATTCAGCTAGCTAACCGATCTGTGAAGATCCCGAAGGGGAAATCACAGACGTCCTTATCCGGGTCGGGGATTTCATTTACCCCGTTGACTTCATTATGCTTGAGACCCAACCTGTGTCCAATCTTAGGTCTCAAACTCCCATCATCTTAGGGCGCCCATTCTTACTACAGCCAATGCCATAATCAACTGTAGGAACGGGTCCATGCGATTGACTTTTGGAGACATGACGAAGGAAGTCAATGTCTTCAATCTTGGAAGACAACCTAGGGATGTCAATGATCAGACGTTTGAGGTCAATTCTATTGAAAATGACCAGTGAGCATGAGGAAAGTATGGAGACAGAAACCGAGGCAGAGTTTGATCTGGAGGCTGAGGATTTTAATCTAGACCAGATCGTAGATTCATCAGTGGATTGGGCGTCAAGCCCAAGTGTACCCATCCTAGGATGAAAGCCCAGAGATTGCCTCCAATGAAGCAACACCTTCCCTAGAGCTAAAAGCCTTGCCTGAACACCTCAAGTACGCCTACCTGGGCGGAAAGGATACCTTGCCAGTCATCATAGCATCCCACCTGACTGAGCAACAAGATGACAGCTTAATGTCTATTCTGAAAAGACATAGGGAAGCCATTGGATGGACGATGAAGGACATCAAGGGAATAAGTCCAGTCATAGTGCAACATAGATCCATTTAGTCGATGAAGCAACCCTAGAGGGACCCACAACGAAGGCTTAACCATCTCATGCAAGAGGCAGCTAAGGCTGAAATTCTGAAACTATTAGATAATGAGATAATTTATCCCATTTCTGATAGCCAATGGGTTAGCCCTGTTCATGTGGTCCCAAAGAAGGATGGCTTTACGGTGGTAGAAAATGAGGAAAAAAGAGTTGGTACAAATAAGACTTCCTACCAAGGTTCGTGTTTGTATCGACTACAGGAAGCTGAATGCAGCTACCCGTAAAGACACTTCCCGCTACCCTCATCGACCAAATGCTTGAGCGTTTGGCTGGACATGAGTACTACTGCTTTCTAGATGGGTACTCGGGATACAATCAAATCCCCATTGCTGCAGAAGACCAGGAAAAGACGACGTTCACATGCCCATTCGGAACCTTTGCTTATCGGCGCATGCCTTTTGGATTGTGCAATGCTCCCGCAACGTTCCAACGGTGCATGCTTAGTTTGTTCTCCTGATATGGTGGAACGTTTCTTGAGATTTTCATGGATGACTTCTCCATTCTACGGAGATTCATTTGATCAGTGTCTTCAATACCTAGAGTTAGTTACAAAGATGCATGAGAAGAAC
>JAVJIF010007561.1:0-121901 GCA_038442645.1 Agave tequilana
AGCCAAGATGGCGTCGTTGCTTAGAACATTACCGGTCTGGGACCGGAAATAGTAGATGTGCTGATTGGGCGAGCTCTTACCATCATACGTATGCAACGTTGGTGGTTTGAACTTTGGCGGATATGGCACCGAATCCCACTCCAGCGGATAAGGACGGACTGCCCCTACCTTCTTTAATTCATCCCTCTGAGTTAGGGATGCGATTTGAGCTTGAAGGCCTTTAAGGACTTCGGCATCCAGGGAAGAGCCTCCCTTAGATTTCTCCGTCTTGGGCGGATCATTGCTGAGATGTCCCTCCTCGTCATGATTACTCCCGGTATCATCATTCCGGTTGCTGAGGAGCTGAGCGAGCATCTGTTGAATATTGTCCAGGGCCTCTTGCTGAGTTCTAGAGGTCTGCTCCTGAGCTTCCAAACGCTGACGAAGATCGTCATTGGCGTTATCGGCCATATTAACCGATGCTTTGTCCGTTCGCACAGAACTGACTGTTGCTGAAGAGGCATACCCGCTGTCTTCATCTTCTCCATCAGATGATTGGGGTGATCGCCTGGACTGTGGCGAGATCAGGGCCTTTGAGGAAGAAGGCTGCTCATAATTATAGGGTATCGCTACCCTGGATCTGGTGTTTCGGAAAACACCTTCTTCGCGCACCAAGACTTCACCTAAGCCCGGGCTATAATCTGGATCTGGGGAGCCGAAAGGGGTATCATCAGATGTATGACCTTCCCTGTGTCGCTCTCATCCTCTTCCGGTCATGTTGACGGACGCGAAGGCTGGGCCTCGTGAAGCGCTCCTTTCATGATGCTTCTTTATGGCACGTGCGGACAAACGGTCAAACACCGATTGACGGTGCGGAGGTGCCACCTTGATTGGATATTGCCGACAATGGGCTGAATGGATTGTCACAAGTCGGCATCCTCTTTGACAACAAGGGGAAGTGGTTTGGAGAGACTCCAATTCCCACTTGTTTGCCAAGAATTGTCGCAGGTTAGGCTCAACAGAGCCTGAACAACCCCGTGGAGAGGCCTTTCTGGAGCGTACAAGGGATGATGCTCCGTTCTTCTTATCCCTGCAGAAGGGATTAGTACTGAAAAGTACTTTGGCGCTAGCTTCGCCGACAGGTGCGAGCTTAGTGCTTGATGAATTGGGGAGCGGAGCACGCTGTGGTGCTTTGCCCGCTATTCTGCTGCGAAGGGGATCAACCTCAGATAACACTGCGGTCTTAGCCTTGCGGCCGCGAACCCAGTGAATTTGTTGTGGTACAATAGCTTCGCTTGTGCGAGCGAGGCTAACAGGAGGCTTTGCTGTCCTTGATTCAGGTGACGGTATGATTGCCGTCGTGACTTCATGGCTGGCAGCATCGTCAGGGCAGATGGGCATCTTACCCTTTTCTTCGCGGGAGAGGCGCAGTCTCGGCATGACTACTCCGGGAGCTTTGGTTGAAGACTCCTGTTTAGGCTTCCATATCAGCCTAGACAGGGGACGCCTAGGTTCTCAAGGAACCTGAATAGCCACAAGCGGGGCTGTGGGGTGCTGGCAAGATTCTGCCTCTGGTTTCTGATTTGAAACCTTGGTCGTGAAGACCTTCCTGTGCTTCCGTGCTCGAAGCGTCAGGCCACCCCCAGAGAGGACTTCTTTAAATCTTCCTTGATCGATCTGGATAAACCAGGTTCTCAAAAGTGCAGGATCTGGGCTGCGGGCATGTTTCCTTGTTGCGCCAGAGAACTGCGGCAGGTTTGCAGAGATCCTTTTCCGTCTCCGCAGAGACTTTGCTTGAAGATTTAGCCAGAGAAGATCTGGCTGCACCGGCTTTTCTGAATTCAGAGATAGACCCGAAGGTCTGTTCGTCGCATTGCGACACTTGATTCTCAGCAGAGGAGAATACAGTCCCCAGCGGAGTCGCCATCTTGTTTTCCATTATGTTTGCAAAAAGGGGAAAACTTATAAATAAAAGTTTGAGGAGCTAAATTACAAGTATTCTCAAAAGATTACAAGTAGATCTCCTCAGAGATTCTGGGAAAATGTGCCGATAGGAGTCTGGTCAGCGCGCGACCACTTTGTCCCTTTGACGATGCGAGCGATGAGATTCCCTTCTCGCCTGGTTCGGGGAATCAGAGAACAGAAGGTTGGTAGAACCCTCTTGCTGCTTCTCAAAATCGCCTTCGATAAGGAATTCCTTCTCGCCTGGTTCTGGAGATTCCTTGAGAGGAAGGACGACGTTAGGGTATCAACACCCTGATTAGAGAAAGCAATTCTCTAAAAAGTCTCTGAGTTCGAGAGCGCGCGGTGCGTCGTGAAAAAGCCTTGCTTGTGGAGTCTTCTCTTTCTTTTTTTTTATCGATCGATCTCTCTTGCGTCCGTCTGCGTGTATGCCCCCTTTTCCCCTCTTTTTCTTTGTACCCTTGATGGGCTATTTATAGGGAGAGCAAGGGTATAACCGTCCCTTGAAGATATGGAAACAGATTGAATCAAATCTGTTTAAATCTGGAAAGTAGCCTTACTGCGAGGCTAGGATTGGCAGGTCGGTTGATCTGTTTTGATCCTTTCCATATTGTTAGGAGATTCTCCTTGATCCTCTTACTCGTTTCAAGAGAGTCAAGAGATTGCGGCAATCACCTGCCATATTTGAATCCCGATTGGATTTGATTAGATTGAATCCGATCTCATCAGGAGATTTTGATTGGTCAAAGGTTGACCATAGCAGGCTGATAGCGGAGCTGCCCGCTTTGAAGCTCATAGCGGAGCTAGAGGCAATCCTTAGCGAAGTCCGAAAAGAGGCTTTTCGGCGAAGCTATCAGTTAGCTTCCTGGCGATGCTCTAGATGATGCTAGCCTCTCAAACGAGGCTATCTCCTTGGGCTAATGCAATGCTAAATGCTAGCATCTTAGACCTGCTGAGGTCTATTTAGAAACAATCCGGGTTCACTGTTCTGCTTGCTGGATCAGTGGAGTCCAAACCGCTTCCTTGTCCCTTGGAGGTGGGTGAAAATTGGTCTTCAGCTCGTCTGTCCCTTGTCTTTTGTAAATGTCAACAAGTTTAGACATCGTTCGGACCAATGAGAATCTTGTCTTTTTTAAGTGTCAACAATACTATGAGCGTATATATCATGAATCACAACAAATACGAAAACAGTATTCGCAAGGTCAATACTCACATAAACATAACATTTGAGTATCCCGCGTACTTAGCTTAACAATAAACTTTTGATGTTCAATTTATTTATCAAGCATGTCCGGTAGTGCTAGGAATTCATTTGCTCTAATTCAGTTCATTATCAATTATTTTGATCAGTTCCATCATTATCGGTTCACGTTCACAATTGCTAATAACCGAAATGTCCCGATCCCATCCGAGTTATCAATATTGACAAAACTTTCAATACTTTAATCAGTACACTATTTCTATCATACTGCATCAATTACATATATCCCAATTGACAGAGTTTTCTATATCACGGTTACATCGAGTTACTCGAAGATAATTTCCAATTTCATTTGCTTAGTTCAATCCTAATATCAACTTCGAATTCTACTTATACCAGTGTCAACATAAATTCTATAATTATCCAATCATGGTTGATGGGTCTCAAGTGATCTTTATCTTAACAGATTTCTAATTATCTCTTATTAATAAATAAACATTCATGATCTATAATCGATTTCCCATTACCACTGTTTAGTCTACTCACCGGGTACATCGGTGTTAACCAACCACCGTCTGATTATTATTATCCATTTTATAATGAATTGGATATCACTTGCATATAATATCAATTTTCACTTACAAATCATTATTCTTATCTTACTAGTTAATACACCTGCAAAACAGTGTTTAAAGGAATCAGGAGTAGACTTTAACCACTTAACGATTTTCAGGTTAAGTAACTTCAATATTCATCACAGACGGATAGATGGTATTAACTGAAGATTTATACTTAACAATTTCTATCAAAGCTCAGCGTTTAATTATTCGGTTCTTAATTCTAGTAAATACTCATAACATATACACGATGCTCAGAATTCCACAAACATATAACTTATGTGGCATTTGTCTATGTTCATCCATACCAATACACTTACAGGTACTTAATGGTCATGTCTATACGAATTATAAATGGCAAGTCACAACTTGACATCAATGTTCTCACACACATTTACGTAACATATTCGTGATTCATTATTCGGATACCCTATTTGGATTTTGGTTCCATAACACCAATTCACTTTTATAATAACTGCCACAATCATCTTTCTAATAATGTAATCTCTTAGTTCCAATGAATCAATATTATCAATAATTTTCCAATAACAATTATATCTAAACTAGGGGAAAATAAGATTTAAGTTAGGACTTCCACTCACCGGGGTTATACCGATAAATTTGAACACCCAATACCATAGACTAATACACAAGATGTATAGATCTCGTCTTCACGATCACAACGGCTCAAGAATCGTCCGAATCCGACTTCGGATGGCCAAGATATCGTTCGGAAAGCAAAACCAATATAAAAGGTTAGATACGTAATAACTGAAAATATTCAGGGGGCTGTTTGTAATTTTTCAGGGGCCCAAAACAATTTATTTATCTCACAGGGGCTCTAAAAGAAATTTACCTTATTGGGTCGGGTTTGGGTGCACAGGGTCGGATTTTGGGTTAAACCCAAACCCATTTGGGTTTTCACCCAAACAAGCAGCAGCCGCGCTGCTGCCGCCCCCCTTGCGCGCCGGCCGCCGGCGGGCCCCACGGAGAGAGAGAGGGAGAGAGAAAGAGAGAAATGGTGGGGGGGCCTATTGCACCCCCACCACGCCGCCTGGCCGCTAGCCGCCACGCCTGCCCCGCGCCGCCGGCGCCTGGCCGACCTCCGGTGTGCCACCGGTCAACACCCCAGAGAGGGTAAGAGAGAGAGAGAGAGCAGAGAAAGAGAGAGAAATGAGGGGGGGGAGAGATGGAAATCCTCATTTCCTCCTCCCTTATATAAAAAATCCCTCACTAACTCTCACTTACTCCCTTACCTCCCCAATAACTCATCAATCATGTCTTATTATATTTATTTTATATATTTTCATTTTTCTTCTTTCTTCATTTTCCCAACTTATTAATATAAAGCATAATTAACATTAAATATCAATACTCGGTATTTATACGAGTATTTAATGCAGTGTATACATCCATGCATAATTCTAGAAAATATTATTAACCCAATAATATTACTTTAACTCAGAGTTTACCAATCCGAGTGTTACATACACAATATGCCAACACATCCATGTAATGTATATATACTTATACACACACATATATACTTCATATCCATATATACATGTCAAAATTTTCATACACCTATATTTGAAATCATTAAAAATCATTAAATTTTTATTTACACAAAACATGTTCAATTATCGTCTCAAATAATTTTGTCTAATCATGTTAATCAAATATTAGGATTTTAATGATCAGAGTGTTACAACCGGTGTGGTACCTGTGTAAGATCCTCAAGCGTGAGAATCAGTAGTCAGTATGGAGGGGGACCATCAAAGGAACTGTCAATGTATTATGGTGGACTAACAGAGGAAAACTATTATCGTGGCGTTGTATGGTGTATGTGCGATATGTGCTTTGAGGATTAGGAAAGTGACCTCCTTCTCGTTGGAGGAGATGCATTTATGCCTGACAGAGGCGGTGGAGAGAATGTTGATAAATGCAAATCTCTCACTCTTCGGTTTGAATCTGCCGATCCTTGTAACCGCCGAGATCGTATCTAGGTTGTTAGGATTGGTGTATTGGAGGTTTGCCGATTACTATCTCCAACTATTCGTAAGGTGGCTTTGGACTAGAAAGAGGATCGAGTCGCATAACAGATCCCACAATTCAAAGAAGTTTGCTCGATCTGTTTGTGGTGATGAATAAAGTTACCACGTGACATGACATTCGATCCGAAATCGAGTCGGCTCCGGGTGGCTGCATGACCTCGGACTTGAGTCGAGAGATATCTTCGGAGAAAAAATGACGATGTAACTATCGCTAGCATGAAAGTGATTCCGAAGGAACTTCTGAGTGCCTTCTCGTGTTCTTTCAAAAAAAAAAAACATGTTTCATGACCCTGCTAGAAGTCAGATTTAATCACTACACAGAACAATCATCTAATTTGAAGCAAGGACATCCACTGATAGTGATATTGGAATATATATGTGGGCCAGGCAACGCAGCCTACTGGCTATAACTAGAGCCCACAAAAGCAAGTGGATCTTTCTCCCCATGTGAAGGACATGCTGTACAAGCATGTGGACTTGGGGAAGTGAACAAGCCAACCATGACAAAATTTAAACTCAGAAAAACCAAAAGAATAAAAGATATGTAATTAAAAACTCAGAAAAAATACTTTAAAAACCAAAATAAAGAGAATCCTGTTTCCTTGTATAGCAGCAGGGTTTCCGGGATCCGGCATGAATTATAATATTATGTATAAAATAAGAGAGATTATTTTATAATATAATTGTAATAACGAGAGTGAATAGCAACCAAAGAGATTGAATTAAATTAAAAAAAATTATTTGGGATCAGACTGACGTGCAAATTTTTCAGCAAAGCTGCTGTTTGACAGCCTTTGTCGCAAATAATCTCGCATCATTTCCCCAAAAAAAATAAAATAAAGAAAATAAAGAAAATGCGTATAAACAATAGAATTCAACAGTAACTAGCTGTTGGAAAGTTATTATAATAACAGTATAGCGGGGAACATACCGAGGCATCTAATAATACAGCACATGGGCAACAGTACCTCCAACCGACGCCCACATGCAGCGGTTCCTCCCAAAAACGCCGGAGAAGCGCAATTTAGAGTTAACCCATACAAAAACGATTATCATGCGCCAACAGTATTTTTTATTTTACGTTATTATCAATTTAAATGCAAATTTCGACCTACAAAGCAAACACATTTTTTGAAGTAAACAGAAAGCAGGATGAAAATCAAGCTGAAAAGAAAAAATTACAGATTTCTCAAAAGGACCTTAATATTTACAGCCAAAATTAACCAGAACCAAAACCTCTCACTACAATGTTCAGAAACAAACTCGGAAAAAAGAAAGAACAGTTAAAAGAATTTCTTTATTTTTCCCCACCTTTTTCAAAGAAATTTTCCATTTTTACCTACTCACGTGACGCCCGTTCGCTCTTCGACTTGCCACTGCTCTTCACAGTCGAGCCGTCCTTCTCCTTCTCTTCTCCTTCTTCTGGCTTGAAGAGAAGAACCAAAAAACCGACCCCGACTTGGTCGACCCCCTCAGAGAGCAGACCGGCACGTTTAGAACCGGGCTCACTCGAACCACATTGGCCGAAAAGGACCGCTCCATTCCTCTAGCTCTCACCCTCGGCCCACCATTGAAGCTGCTGGGGCTGCTCGAGCTCCTCTCCAAGCTCCCCGAGTAGAACACAACTTTCCCCGACGAATTCATCCTCGGGCTCTCCGCATCCACCACCGCCCTTCTCACGGACCGCGCCCGGCTCGCACCGGCCCGCCGGTTCGGTTCAGGCTCGATCGGGCCGGGATCTGGCTTGGTTTCTCGGAATCTAACGAAAGGCGCGGGAGGTCATAGGAGTCGGATGAGGATGACGTGGATGAGAGAGAAAGGCGGGAAGACGAGAGAGAAAGTGAGTCCAAGTCCGAATCTCGAAGCAGAGGGAGGCTCAGCGAGGGCTCCAGCGACGACGACGACGAACTAGGGTTCCGGTTGAGGATATTCTTGAAAGATCTAGGGGTAGGTTTTTAGATGCCTCGGGCTTCGGGTTCTGGAGCTTCTTCAGCCGAGCAGCTCCCGCCAGCGGCTGGAGCATTTCGGAGCCTTCGGCGACGAGATCGACTGATCCGACGCCGCGATCTCGGATCCTATGGTTGATCTCATCGGATCGGACGACGTGACTTCCGGCGGGGGACGAGACAACGTCAGCTGGAGCGGAACTAGCTTGCCGTCGGAGAAGAGCTCATCAGCGGTGAGCATTGCAACGGGATCGTGGAGCGTGAACTCGAAATCGATCAGATCTTTAGAGGATCCGTCGCGATCTTGACCCAGATCCGACTTCTTCGCGTCCGATGGTAAGGACGGAGACAGATCTGCCGCTGGTTTCGGATTCTCATCGCGGCTGAAGGAGGTGCGGGGGCTGAACAGGCTGAAGGAGGAGCGGATCGCCGGCGAACTATTCACGCACGCGGAGGCCATCGGCGAACATTAATCGGGAAAAATTCGGCGAATCTCTTAGCTGAGATGAGAGGTGTGAGGGGGTTAGGTTTGTTGTTGTCCGTATGGATAAGGGCTGACTGTTGCGGGGATATATAGAGCCTCCGGTTGTAGTTATTGTGGGTTGATACAGGGACATGAAAGTTGACTGGGTTTTGGGACCTATTTCTATGACTGGGAAAAGGACGCGATGGTGAAATGAAATTGGTGATGCCACGTATTAACCAAATTGTCACTTAAGAGAGATGATAGTTGAACACCTGGAGCGCAGACCCACGGCCTGGCGCTTACATAGCAAGTGACGTGGCCTAAGATCCTCCCTCCGTTCCATTCAAAAATAGTAGTGTTTTTAATCAAATTTTTCTCTCAAATTAATAGACATTTTTGAATCTCAAGAATATTTTTACTATTGTTAATATTATTTTTATCATTCTCAATATGAAGTATGAAATAATACCTTTGAATTTTCTCTTTATAATAAAAATATTATTTTTCATTTCTTTTTATAACAAAAAACCATCATTCCAATGCAAGGGTAAATTGAAAGTTCCTAAAAATATCATTCTCAATATCATCGCCTTAATTCTGTGTCCGATCAAAAATGTCCAGTTAAAGCGGAGGGGGTGGTAATTTTCTTTTCTTTTTTGCTCTTCTTGTTGAGATGATTATCTACTTTAAAATGTAAAGCATTGCCAGATCCTTCATGTTATAAGCCCTAGAAATAATCTTTGTTCTGGAGAATGATATGCTCTCAACACGACCCGTCAAGTTTGAGATAAATCATTCACGAGAGTTTGTTGATCTACATGGAATTGAGCTAGGTGAGAAACAAATCAGAAGAGATTGAGAGGAGAAAAGGGGATGGGTGTGGTGGAAATTTTCGCCACAGATTATTGGACGCTCCCAATTGATCCTGTTAAAAACACAAAAAGGAGAGAACACTATTCAAGTAAGGAACACCAGTGTGGTGCCGGCGGAAGACTCCCGGGCGTGAGCATAAGTATCCTTATATGAGAAAAGCAGAGAATACTAGTGTGTGGTGTTTTCGGTGTTAATCAGAAGTTCTCTTTTCTAAATCAAGATCGAGGTGTATGTATACATGTTGGAGTTGTAATTGAGGGCGCATAAATTTGGATCTCTATAACATATGACTTGAACGTTGTGATTTTCTTATAACCGCTCAGATCACGCCGCTTGATTGTTGGGATCGTTACGCAGAGATACCTACCACTATCTATAACAACTCGTATTGAAGTACGGGCGTTGTAAAGTTTTCGAACGTGGGGATGATCTGGCGGCATAATTTTCATGAATCGCGGGGATCCTTCCGCTAAGCTGTAACCAGCGTAGAAGTGACAGTCTTCGCGGAGGGTGTTCATCTCAGAAGTTGGGGCTCCTGACTAGCGGAACAGCCTCGCTCAAGTAGAGCAGATGATTTCAGATCGTTGTGGTCCCTGAAGGTAGCTCCGGACAAGTGTGGGCTCAGAAATAGACCCAAGACCTTCTCCTTGGGCCCACACTGGGCCTGCTGGCAAATTTAGTTCGTTGGTCGCTTGAGATGTTTCTGACGCAGTGGGACACACGTCGTGATTTTGACAGGGATCAAAATCTGATCACTACAAATAGGAAGCTATGCTGCTGTGAGATCGGAAAGTTGGGTTGAGAAAACAAGGAGATGAAAGAGAGAGAAAAGCTCGAGGATACTAACATAGCAATAACATAGATCACATCAAAACTTCCAGCTCATCTCGGTCTTAAAATAAAAATAAAAAAAACCGTTTTGTCCACCTCACTTGACACATAAGCTGGCCCAGTCAGGGGTCTGCAAACCCGGGGTGCATCTATTATCTCGTAAATTAATGGATGGAGACAACCCAACCTCCTTGTGGAACAAAGCTCTAATCTTTAGTTTAATTGGGTTTAATTATATTTTGAATTTGTGTTAGTAAGTTGGATAACATTAAAGAACTGGTGTTTAATGGGAGACACTTGCTAGATTAGCGAACAGTAAGAGACAGAGGTCCTCGGTTATAAGACGGAGCGCAGTTGTCACTCCTTGGGGTCTGTTTGGTTGTCGTAACTGACCGTAATTCGTAGTTGTAATTGGTAAAGTCTTTTACAATTGTAAATGAGTTACATGTATGTAATTTTACGGTGTTTGGTTGGTAATATAAAATTGTGAAGTGGGAAAGTGTATTGTACTTTACGGTGTTTGATTGTCGTAATGTATAAGTCGTAAGTGAAAAAGTTGACCACAAAATTAACTATTTGGTGATTTTAAAAATTTTAATACTGCATATAAATATTAAAAAGTTAAATATTAAAAATTTTAATATTAATATAAAAAAATAATACAAATTTGTATGACCACAAAATTAACTGTAACTGAGCTGTAAGTGAGTGGTAACTGGGTTGCAAGTGAGTGTTAGTTCAGTTACGTAAGTCTTTTACGAATTACGGTCCAAACAAACGCCGTAGTTGTAACTGGGTAGTAAGTCATTTACGAATTACGGAATTTTACGCGAAACAAACGGCCCCTTGATGATATCTTTTCAGATTTCACTACTTCATTTCAGATGCGAGTGCATCAACATTACTATTTCTTATTCTCAGTATTTGCAGGGATATAATCAGAATCATCATGTCTTTACTAATAATCCTATGATTGCTAAACAACAAATAACACCCTCTAAATTATCATGTCTACTTCGTGTTGACACAAAGGCTCATCACTCTAGTTTTGAAGATGATTAACTCATATAATTATAGTACTAATGATCTTGTGTTCATTTAGTGTCAGATATATTAGTTGTTGATTGCTCAAGCTTATATACACACACACAAAATTTATATAGTGTTTTTATAAGAAATAGTTTTAGAAAATTTGATTTCGGTTTAACCAGTTGTTTTTCAAAGAATACATCTTTGATTTCATGAGTAGATTTCATCAAAACAAGGTTAAATGGTTTATAAGTGCATTGGATTCTTTCCGCACACATTGTTACTTCATAATGTTTAAAAAAACTTATTTTAATGTTTTTAGTTCACGGTTTTAAGTTTTGTTAAAGTCAAAACTTATTTTTGAGCTTATTGTTCAAAACAAGTATATTTCATCTTATATGTGTATTTGATTATATCCATGCACACTATACTTTAAATGTGTTTAATATCTTGTTTTTGTATTTGAACAAGTTTTGGAGAAATCAGTTTTCAATTTAAAAGTTTGTTTGGAAAAATACAGTTTTTGTTTAAAGCTTAAATTTCTATGTTGCAAAATAGTTCAATATGTTTGTAATATGTGTTGATTTTTGATCATACATATTTGTACTTCAAAGTATTTCAATGAAACTATATTTGTGAAATTTATAAGATTTAAATAGAATTTTCAGGATTTTCAAAGTTTAAGTTTTCAAACCTTAAAAACCTGTTCTGGAATTCTGGCGGGACCGACCGGTCGACCGAATCATGAGTCGGTCGACCGAGCGGTCGATCGATGTGCACAACAACGTGCACAAGCCCTCAGTCGACCGATCCACAGAGCTTGCTCTCTGGATCTGGCCATGGTCGATCGAGCGGTCGACCGATCAGAGAGACCAGCTCTCTGGTTCTTGCCTCGGTCGACCGAGCAGTCGACCAATAGGTCATTGACCTAGGTACGATCGACCGACAACCCCAACGGTCTAAAAAATGATCGTTGGCCGATTGACCGGCCGATCGACCGGCAGGTCAATCTGGCCCCAACAGCTAGTTTTTGATAGCTTCTATAAAAGGGATTTTTGGGCCAGTTTTTGTTAAGATTTTCAGAAGTGTTTTCTTGAGCTATTTTCTTATCTTCCATAGAAGTTTTTTTTAACAAGATTTTAGAGATTCAATTCTATATCGAAAGAGAGTTTATCAAGAGTTTTTCTCTTGTGTTTTCAAAAGGATTTTTTGAGTTTTTCCTCCACAAATCTATTTAGTTTTCTTACACAAAGCTATCCATTGCTATATTCATCCTCTAGGAATCATTTGTTGTGAGAGTGTTTTGGTGATCAAAGTGTAGAGATCATCAAGTGTTCATCTTTATATTTGAGGAGGTAAACTTGCGGGTTCACGTTGTGTAAGAGTTCTTGAGGGAGCTCATTGTAGAGGTGTGGCCACAGCAAGCTAGTGTGCTTGCGTGTGATGTTCTTGCGGGAACAAGTGAGGGACTTGCGGGTCCAAGAGTTCTTTAGGGAGCTCGCTGTAGTTATTGCGGCACTGAATGATCTTGCGGGATCATTTATAGTGAACATCCTTCATAGTGTTGAAGGCGGGTACGTAGAGCAAGTGTGCTCGAACCTCGAAACAATTCTCTCATGTTTATGTTTGCTCATCTCTCTCTGACTTGGTTTATATCTTGCATACTATTATTATTTATATCTTTTACATGTTTGATATTCCCTTGTGTTTAATTGACATATATGCTTGGGTTATTTGTGTGCTCACACTTGTATTCAACCAAGAGAGCTATAGCGGCACCACAACTCTTAATCTAGAGTAATCTTGAGGAGATAGTTCAAAACCCTTCACCGGGAATTCAGCTACACTCTTTGATTATACTTTGTGTGTTAGTATAATAGTTTTAATTTGCATAATTAGTTTTAATTTCGCATTAGTTTTACATTTGATTAGCTTGTCACTTATTCACCCCCTCTAGGTGACCTACACTTCGTTCCTCTTTGTTTCTCTTTTTTGGTTCCTTTTTTATGCTTCATTTGTGACTTTCATCTACAAATTTATTCTTCAAATTTGAATCTTAATTCTTCGTCTTTGTCTTTGGCAACTTCGGCAAGTGCCTCCACCATGACAGATCACACATAAACTCCAATTTGAATTCAAGTTCGAATCGAACTCATCATCTTTCCCAATTGCAAATCAAGCCCTTGCATCCTCGTCTTGACTACGCATCCAAGCATCTCATCCTCACGTCCAAGCACCTCATCTTCAATTATCTTCTTCAAACTCCCTGGGCCATGGAATCACCAACACCAGTCCATGATTCGGTGCAAGCCAACAACATGCTGAAGCTCAAAGCCTACAATAGCCAACCTTCATCGAGGAGGAGATCCTCCTCTCCTATCATTCAATTGCTGCACTGATCTGAGTGTGTCTACTAGCAGACATCACCAAATTCTACTACTAGCTGACTGGTCCGAGTGTGTCTACTGGGGACATCACAGATTCTACTACTAGTTATATTGGTTCGAGTGTGTCTACCGATGGGTATCACTGGTCTACTACATACCTACTACAGTCTACTACAATCAATCATATCTTTTTATTAGCTTATCAAATCACTCTTGAGTTTTCTCTCTTTCTTTTAATTTATTTTTTAGGTCTTGAGAGTTATTTGATAAACTGATGCTGGTTTTTCACCATGAGTTTGAGGAGGTGTTAAGAGTAGTATCAGTATTAGAATCTATATTGCATTAAAACAATATTAGGAATAGAGGTTTCTTATTATTCTTGATTAGTATTAGAATTTCTCGTTATCAATTGTATTCCTTTATATATATATATATATATATATATATATAATATATATATATATATATATATATATATATATATATATATATATATATATGGGCATTGCCCTCATTAATGATATACAATTCAGTTTTCCTTCTTCAATATTGTAACAACTACAATTGAAAGGAAAAGTTGTAAGTGGAAAAGGGGAAGGAAAAGATGAGAAAAATGTAGGAATTTGAGATTTATGCAAGTATATTTTTCGGTATTTGATTGTAATGTGGAAGTGTAAGTGGAAAAATATATTGTGTTTTTCAGTATTTGGTTAGTAATGTTATAGTGGTCGGATTTTGGTCTACGCCAGGATCGCGATCATGTCCTTTCCCATCAAGACCTGTCAGCAGAACATCTTCCCAAGGCACCGTTCTGCAGTTCCCGTGGTTGAATTTACTCTACGACAGGATCGTGATACGTGTCCCTTCTCATTAAGACCTCCCAGCAGAACATCTCTCTGAGGCACTGTTCCACAATCCTCGTGGTCGACTCTTCCTTTCAAGGAATCCATTGCCCCTAGAACTCCCATATCCCGAGCACATTCTTGAGCGTCACTTAATCGTTCCCGAGTCACACTTTCTTTCGAGGGTATCGCCACCCCGAGGTCGATTCCTCCCGCCCCGAGTAAAACAGTTGCAGCAACCAAACTTGTTAATCTTCGTCCTCCATTCAGCAAGCAGAATTTCCTTGATTCATGTAGTTAGTTACGGCACTTGATCATCACCTGTTTTGAACGTTGCAACACATCCTACTCTAGCCCGAATGTTTACAGGAATCACTCCTAATAATCAAAGGCACAATTCGAGCAATAACGAGGAAATCCTAACGTGCCAATCATGTGGTTATGGATATTCGCATGATTTGTACTGTAAGTTATGGAGATCTGCATGATCCGGATCAATCCAGGGATTTCGATCCAGCCAAGTTAATTCCAGTCATATAAATCAAAATTAAAGATTGTAAACAGAGAGATCTCTGCTAAGTTCATTGTAACTTCTCACAAATTATGAATTCTCTCTTTCCTTCTCGTGATTTTCTCAAATTGAGTTTTCACGTAAAAATCATATACCTTTGCTTGTTCACTGTGTTCAAATCTTTGTGCTACCTTCATTCCTCGTGATATGAAATTGACCGCTT
This sequence comes from Agave tequilana, assembly GCA_038442645.1. Classification (NCBI taxonomy): domain Eukaryota; kingdom Viridiplantae; phylum Streptophyta; class Magnoliopsida; order Asparagales; family Asparagaceae; genus Agave; species Agave tequilana. The sequence continues at coordinate 14,922 of JAVJIF010007561.1, forward strand.
GTCGTGTCAGAAAATCTCCACCACAATTTTGATGCTTTCATTGAGATCTCTTTTACAAATTGAGTGTAGATAAATTCCTCCGCAGAATTTACTTCTACAAACGTGGAAATAGAAGTGAAAAGTTGACCATAAAATTAATCGCAAAATAATATAAATTCCTCGTGCTTCGAAAAATAAAATTTAAAAGTAATTTATTTATTTCCCCCGCCCACTAGAATTAAACGCGTGGTCCAACGCTGACCACTTTTCCGATGCTCCTGAGCACGTGACCTAAAGCTTCGCGCTTATCCCTTTGAACTCATCTGAGCCGCCCATCTGTTCCCTTGGTCTCCCAATCTAATCAAGTAGAGCTCGACTTAGAACAAATCTGTTGCTAATAATCAAATAATAGACATGCTCTCATCCCTGCCAACTTCCAGGAATCCTGCGGACAATTTACGCGGGACCACGCGTCGTATTCCCCTCCCGTGACGACACGTGTCTGACAAAAATTTTCTTTTGTCCCTGGTGGGGACACAGTAATGTAGGTAATTTAGAACTAATTAAAAAATTAGTAGCGGGTTAAACACATCGCAGACAACAAAATTCTAAACAATTAAGCAGTTCATTAATTTAATAGCTTGCTTCACTGTTAGAGGATTCCTATTAATTTGTTCTTTGTGAGACAGAATAGAGATATGTTTTCTTCAGTAAAGACAAAATAAAGATCTATATGTTCCCAAATGAGTCAAAAATTCGATTCCCTTCTTATATTATGAAGAATCTGAGCAAATTTTAAGTTTCGAGGTAATTCAGATCAAAAATTAAGCTTGTGTTTTGAATATTGAGGGTGATGTTAGATATTTTGTGCAAAAAAATAATTTTTCAAAACATAAAATAGTTTTTATGCTATACGTATTTCATTTACATATATTGGTAACACTAAATTCTTGCCGTACTAAAATGATTTAGCTAATAATTCTTCCCATAAGTACAAATTAGTAGGACATGGGTTTGGTATGGTTAATGCAACCAAGACCTTTGGACTTCTTATATTAAATCTGAACGCAAGACTCTTACAATCCCTCACTATGAGTTGATAACCCTTTGGGTTTCCCTCATTTAGTGATTATAACTCTTGGGCTTCTCTTATTAAAGGGATTAATCGGCCATTGGGCTACATTCATTAAATCAAGACATAATCCTTTGACTTTCTCTCATTATGAGTTGGTGACTCTTGGGCTAGATTCATTGAATCTTGACAAGCCCCTTGAGCTACCTTCATTAAGGAATGATGATCCTTGAGTTACTAGTGGAGTCCTATAAATAGGTTTCCTTGTAGTTCATTTGGAATATGACAAAAATAAGAAGGAGATCACCTGAAAAGTAAGAGTGTGTTCAGTTGTAAGTAGAGCTCTATCTTGCGTTAGATCGAGGAGGTCACTTGCCTGTTCAGATCAAAGAGATCGCCGAAGAATCTGGTTGGTGCACACTAGAGTTCTTCAACTGCTGTTCCTGGGATCAAGTTAGCTTTAGGATCCTTGCACCGGAGTAAGCCACTTATTGCTTCAAGCACAGTGTTCAAGGTCGCACAACAACTTTACTACTCGGGAATACTCTAATATCAGTGTCGCCTTCTCGGAGTCACTCTATAATTCGGGAACACTCCGATCTCCGTGTTACAATTTAGAAAGGCTAAAGGAAAGCCTGCTTCTCTCTAATCTGTATTTCCCATTTTGTTCCAACAGGTGAAATGTAGAAAACTTTCCTGTTCTGTTTGGTAAATAAACCCTTTGTATTATTAAATTAAAAAAAGAAAATCTCCTTGTATTATCAAATTCAGTAGAAAAAACCATTGTATTATTGAAGTATTTTGTAATTCGTATTGAATCTAAGTTTTTTTTAATCCAAGTATTCAATCAGGATTGTACCAATACAGAAATGGGAGAAAAAACACATCTCATGTATTTCAGAGAAAGAATGACTCGTCCTGGTTTTTGAATGAATTCGAGTTGAAACTGTTTGATTCTAATGGTTTAAATTATTATTTATGATTGTTAGTTTGAACACTATTATCTTTTCTCACTGCTTAAATATTTAATTAAAATAATTTTGGGCGGCAAAAGTTCACACACGACCTGAAGTCAGATGCATAGGAGCCGGTTCATGTGTGTGAGCCACACACATACAATAAGAGAACCAATCACGTTTGACACGTGAATTGGAACTCTTATAATCTCTTATAATATGTGTGTGAGGCCCACACACATAACATATTATAAGAGGATCAATCCACGTGTCAATGCGGGATTGGTCCTCTTATTATATGTGTGTGTGGCTCACACACATGAACCAAACCCAGATGCATATGGCTCACAGATAATGTTCTCATGCTTTGCTTTGTGTGTGATATCAATATTTTCTGAACTGAAATATTTAATCTTACATAAAAAAAATAATAATAAAAAATGAGTTGTTATGCTTAATGAATAAATCACCAGTTCCAATATTGTCTCATTCAATATTCACTATTAAATTTTTGGGGAAAATTTCAGGCTTTTAGAGGTCTGGCCTATATGTGCATACAAAGCCCATTTGACTACGATTATTAAACAATAACAATCTCTTCAATTTTCTCCAATATTTCACCAGTGAAAAAATTAATAACTTTCATGGTTGTTGTACTTAATTTTTGCTTAAATTTAACTTATCAATTGAAACCATTTGAGATAAATTTTAATATTGAATGTTTTTGAATCTCACTATGACCCGTCAGAGGTTTGTTCAGTTAATCTCTCTATTTAATTTTTTTCATTTGCTCCTCTTACGATACGGGCATCAGGGCCATTACACCATCATCAAATGATGACTTCGCTCCAATTGCTCAATGTTTTGTCCCCCGCACGTGGTCATCCGGCTAGACCTTGGTTGTTAAAAACCGCTCGTCCACAGGTCGACGGTTCGAACTTTACCCCACTGATATATTTAGATATATTTAATTCCGGCCATCGTGACCACTGGTCAGACCCCGAGAATTGCTCAAAGTTTCCTAATGATTTTTTTTTGGGAAACAAATTTGAGGCTTCCGTTTGGCCCATTTATTGGGCCCATCCGATATTACGAATGAGGTAGACCTCAGTGAATTGTTTCTAAAGTTACTCCCTGAAGCCCACAGCCCACAAATAAGGGTCCATTTCTGTTGTGGGTCTCCTGGGTGAAAGAGCCGATCGAGTCAATCAGGATTTTAGGGCTGTTTGTATCCTGCTTCTTGAAGAATTCCATGTAATAGGGTTGTAGAGAATTTTTGGGTAATTTCTCCGGTAAAATTTTCAACTTTGTTTTATTCAATTATGTCTCTCAATCTATTAACTTGTACTCAATTTCTGGTGTCCATAAATTTTGCTGAAATACTAGTGTAAATTGCTTTTCATTTTAGGCAGCGTTATATGCTCAATAATCCAATATTTGTTATTTGATCAAAATCTGAATTTATACACATGTGAGCACTTCTCTGTGAATCCTAGGCTTGAAACTCCTCATCATATCATATATTGTTGTATTATTCAGAAAGTTGAAGTCATCACTTGTTTCTATTTAATTTGCCTCTAAAATTTAGATAGTATATGGTGGAGAACAGCTACTTTCTTAGAAATATATAGTCTGATATTGAGTTATTTAATTTCTCTTCCTAATTTATAATTTTTTTTAACAAGAATGGAAAGCTTTCATGGGGAATTATTAATTTGAAATAGGACAATTACATCCAAGTGATAGTTTAGTCATGGAAATAAGATAAATGAGAAATCATTCAGCATCCAGTCACGACTTCACAAAGATAGCTGTTCAAGTTCCAGTTTAGCCACTATCTTCCTCATTTAGAAAAGAAGAAGAAATGATCCTTAACTAAAGTTTTGTCATTGTTGATCATGTGACACTGGGAAATTTCACTTGCTGAACTATTGCAAGTAGTATGAGCATAGTTTTTTTTTTTTTTGGGTTTGTGTTTTATTCTTCATTTGAGCCTTCCTATTAACTTACCTTCTGAGGCAGGTAGATTCCTATTCTCTTCATAGACAAGTAATATCGCCGCCTCAAGTTTTGTTGGAAGTTTGGAAATCGATAACTCTTTCATTAGAAAGAATGTGGTTGATGTCTGATCCTTGCACCGAGTAGTAACTATTATAACAATAGGAGTCAGATCCCATATCCATATAGGTCAGTTTCCTTTACAAGGATTAGTTAATGAAGTACATACTTCAGCAAAAGTATCTGAAACAAAATGGCTTTCGTTGCACACAAGTGTAGGAATCACAAGTAATTTGTTTTGGTGACTGAACATAAAGGAAACAGAAACATCGATCACATATCACTGTCGTGTCTTTATGAATCAATACATTAACTCTCTCTTTTTTTTCCTGGGGACGTTATGTCAATTGTTGGCATTATTTTCACAATTATTAAACTGCATTTATTGCAGTGTCATAAGCTAACCCTACTTAAGTTAGTGAAAGTCATCCGATTTTATACTGTTAAGCCTTGATCACAATTATTAAATATGCAACTTTTGAAGCGAAAGGGTCATCTCTGATTGACAATTTAGAGGATTAGAATGTTTTCTTAGGTGGTCTCTACGTTTATGGCTTGAATTCATTCACCTTCTTGACTTAAGGGGAAGAGAGGCATTTTAAATCACTACCCATCAAGTTTGACTCAGGAAAAAGGAATTTTCATTAACTTTGATCCAATCTCCTTTTATACACGAATCCATATGGAGAAATTTCAAATCTCCTGCAAACTGTGGAACCGACTTCCTGGCATTTTACTAGCTGTGGAGATCTATTACCCTAATGTCCTTTCTGATTGCTAAAAATTCCTTATGATAAAGCATGTGCTATGTCATTGATAGTTTTTGCTGTAGAAATCAACTGGGTCATTTGAATTTGTCCGTGTAGTCTGAAAGGAGCAGAGGTGGACGAACAAAGAACAGAGACCGTTTGAATTAGTCTTTGTATTCTGAAAATAGATTTGCTACAAAGGCTGAAACGAAGCTCTGAAATTTCAAAAGCTGAACTAATCCGAAGTTATCTATTTGCGGGATCCATGTGGGTCCCATAAAATGATGCATGTGGTTGGTTCAACTTTAGATTGAGAAGTTCGTTTGGGAGGTCTATCATTTACCGTCTGGAAATTAGTAGCGCTGAGATTGGGAGCTTAAACAACTATGTTCATGACTTGACCTTGTTATCAATACATGTCTTATGGCCTTTTAAGTCCTCCATCTCCCACATTGATAATCAACAGTATGTGAAAATGACTGTTTTTTAATAGTTGCACATTAGTTTATATAGAAAAAGGATGATGTAGCTGCTGCCAAATACTTTGGGGTGAAGGCTTTATCATTGTAATATTGCCATGATATATGGTACCTAAAATTTGCTCCGGAATGTGTAAATACTACTTGATATATGCCACATGTTGTCATACAAGTTCAAGAGGCAGACTTGAGTACATTTGTATCCTAGATATTTTTTTTTTGCTTCCGTTGAGAATGCCTAGAAGATCTTGAAGGCATTCAAATCATAATTATACAACATAGAGAATATGACTTAATTTGCTACTCGGTTCTTATGGACATAGGATGTGGATATCCTGGAACAGTCTTGATGTTGAATATCCCCTATGGATTGAAAAATACATGATTATTTCAATTTTTTTCAGACTTGACCCAGATTTTCAAAATGATGCCACTATGCATCTGATTTGATCAACTCAATGTTAGGAATGTTGGAAATTTGGGTCGAACAAATAGTCTCACATCGGCTAGACATGTGAAAGGTCTTGGGTTTATAAGGATTTGGGTTATTCCACCTAATAGACTAGTGTTTTGGGATGGTACCCCGAGTCCTTACAAATGGTATCAGAATCATGCTCCGAACTTAGTCGTGTGTGTGAGTGATGTTCGATTCTCCTAGGGCGCAACGGAAGGCGCAGTGGGCCCCTGTTAAGTTGGATGTATAAACCTTGTAGGGATGCCCCAGACTCTTTGTTTGAGGGGGATATAAAATCTGTTCGATTCTCAGGGCACAAAAAGGCGCAGTAAAGGTCCCTGTAAAGCTAGTTGGGCTCTCGAGATTGGCAGCGGAATCCTATTTCACGTAAGACGTGCTTGCAAACACAGTGAAGAGGAGTAATAGCATGCAAGTTGTGCTTCACGTAAGGCGTGCGACATCCAATGCAGTGAAGAAGATCTTGATGAAGCATATGTCTTTCAGGTTTGAAGATGGTCTTTCAGGTGTGAAGATGAGCTTACAGGGAGACCCTTTGTTCGAGGGGGGATTGTTGGAAATTTGGGTCGAACAAATAGTCCCACATCGACTAGACATGGGGATGGTCTTGAGTTTATAAAGATTTGGACTACTCCACCTAATAGACTAGTTTTTTGGGATGGTGCCTGAGTCCTTATAAGGAATTATGATTGGAATATGTCATGAAGGTAAACAAAACTTAGGATATTAAAGAACGGACATGCACAGAGAGCTGTGCACATTACTAGTCGACTAAACTAGGTATAGTCGACTAATCATATGGATTAGTTGGCTAATATATTGTATAGTCGACTAGGTTGGCCAACAGAGAGTTTGGGCCTAGTCGACTAGTATTTGGGCCTAGTCGACTAATACATGGTATTAGTAATACCCTGGCCTAGTCGACTAATGGCGGATCTAGCAGTTTTCTTTTCCGGATCTGTTTCCATATTCGAGTTGGATTCGGATTTTTTTCTGAAGTAGTGATTATTCGTATTGATGAAGTTTGTTTAGGACTAGGAGAGTTTTATGATTTATAAATAACCCCTTGGGGTGGCCTTCAATATAATCCAATGAATTTGTAATTCCTAAGGGTGTAATTCATTTAGGTGAGAGATTCGTGAGAGAAGCTTAACCATAAGGGCTCGCTGTTCTTGGCGACCATCAAGGCTTTATAATCTTCTCAGCGAGAGTTATAAGTAATTCTTATTGTACTTCCCTAAAGTTTAATAAAATTTCTCCCCATTTTCCCGTGGACGTATACACGATTTGTTTGATCGTTGGAACCACGTTATATTGTGTGTTGGCTTTCTATCTACTTTGAAATATCCTTTTCTTTTCTTCTCATTGCCTTAGTAGATCATGTGGTTAGTTTTCACTGCGCCGCCCCAGTCGATCCGGTCGCGGGGGCGTCTCAAATTCACAACAATTGGTATCAGAGCATACAAATTATTTTCTAGCAATTGGTATCAGAGCAAGATCAACGTGAAGATGTCTTTGATCAAGCTCGATATTCAGAAGTTCGATGACGTCATCAATTTCAGTGGATGGCAAATTAGGATGAACGCTATCCTGACCCAGAGCGGTTGAAGAAAGCACTACTCGGGAGAGAGAACAAGCCTCAAGACATGAAGGAAGAAACTTAGTAGGAGTTGAATGAGAAAACCTTGACGGTTATTCAGTTTTGCTTGGCGGACGAAGTGTTGGATGAGTTTTCTATAGAGAAATAACATTCTCGTTGTGGGAGCGACTTCAGGACCACTATCTGAAGAAGTCATTGATTTTGAAGCAGCGTCTCTTTCTTTTCCGCATACATGAATGTACGCCTATCAAGTCTCACATTGCAAAATTTTTCTTTTATTATCAATGATCTAGATAAGTAGAAGTTAAGATAGAAGATGAGGATCAAGTACTTCTATTATTGTGTTCCTTATCTTCTTCATATAAGAGTTTTAGGGAAGCTATCATCTATGAAGGCAAGTTAACAATCAAGTTCAATGAGCATCTGCTCAGCAAGGACAAAATTGACACCCAATTGACGGGTGAGTCTCATCATAATGATTTCGGGCAAGTTCATTATTCAAGGGAGAAGACTAATAATGGAAGTTCCACGGGTAATTTAAGACACATGAATTTGACGTGCAACTATTGTCACAAAATGGGGCACATTAGAGCTGATTATTGGCTTCGAAAGAAGAAACAATTAGATGCTAATGTCACTGAATTGATTGGAGAAGATGTAGATAAACGCGACATTTTATTTGTTACAGACAAATCAATTGGTAACAAAAATAGATGGTGAAAAATAAGGTGATTGGCGAAGAAATAATTCAGTTTCATTCACATGATGGATGCATCACTACTTTTCAGGGCGTTCGTCATGTTCCCGATTTAAGGTATAATCTCATCTCTTTTAGAGTCCTACAAGAGGAAGGGTTCAGTTTCAGTTCTTAAGGTGATCTTATGAAAGTCCTCAAAGAGGCTCATGTGAACTTTCAGGCCGAACGTGTCGGCAATGTGTATATGTTGTGAAATTCAGAAGTTACAGTTTGTGGATTGCAGTTATTCTCGGTTTCGAAAGCGGTGGTTATGGAACAATAGAAGACTACGATGGTTTCGAGCTTGGATGTTCAATTGTATCCCGAAGAGAGACTGGGACTAGGCGCGTAATAAAAAAGTCCAAATCGTTACTCTATGGTGGAGCAAATTCTCATAAATCCTGTGTGGATCAAGGAAATCGTTGGGTGATAAAGTTTAGGTTGTGCTTGAACTTATTCGACCTAATCAAGTTGTGGACCCCATGAGGGTTATGAAGAAGAGGGAGTGAGATGGAGATGAAGTCAAGATTTGTTCAATTGTACGCAAATGCGAGCACATGGAGCATGGTGATTATTCTCAGACTTGGACATATTCAAGTCAAAGGGAAATTGTTAGGAATTGTAACTGGAATACATCGTGAAGGTAGACAAAATTTCAGAGATCAAAGAACGAACGTGCACAAGGAGCTGTGCACATTACTAATTGACTAATCATATAGGTTAGTAGACTAATACATTATATAATCGACTAGGTTGGCCAACAGAGTTAGAGTTCTCGAATTTTGTCAGAGTAGTCGACTAATATTTGGGCCTAGTCGACTAATACATGGTATTAATCGACTAATACCCTGACCTAGTCGACTAATGATGGTTCTGACAGTTTTCTTTTCTGGATCTGTTTCCAGATTCGAGTTGGATTCGGGCTTTCTTTTTTCTGAGGTCGTGATTGTTCATATTGATGAAATTTATTTAGGACTAGGAGTTCTATGGTCTATAAATAACCTCTTGGGGGTTACTTTCAGTGTAATTTAATGAATTTGTAATTTCTAAGAGTGTAATTCCTCTAAGTGAGAGATTCATGAGAGAAACTTAGTCATAAGAGTTTGCTATTCTTGGCGGCCACAAGGGCTTGTAATCTTCTCAGCGAGAAGTGTAAGTAATTCTTTTTGTACTCCCTTAAAATTTAATAAAGTTTCTCCCCCTTCTCCTGTGGACGTGCACACGATCTGTTTGATCGGTGAAACCACGTTATATTGTGTGTTGGCTTTCTAACTACTTTAGAATATCTTCTTCTTTTCTTCTCGTTGTCTTAGTAGATACTGTGGTTAGTTTTCGCTATGCCGCCCCAGTCGATCTGATCGTGGGGGCTCCCGAATTCACAACAATTGGTATCAGAGCATACAGATTGTTTCCCAACACTCAATGCTCTTGCCCCCAACATTTTCACCTGAACTATTGTTTGGTTTATAAAATACAAAAGTAAACAGTATCCTTCAATGAATCTGCGTAGACTTCTAGACTCTATACAGTCATTGAAAGATACTGGTTAGTTGCATATTTGCTGTCTCAAACAGAAAATACAGATGAAAGTTCCGGCTTGAAATACTCTTGGGGATACATTTGTCTCTACTTCAATGGAAAGCAATGTATCCCTGTGACCTCTCTTTTTCTTCTGAATGTGACATTGGTTCATCTCCCTCCTCAAATGGAAACAAGCTCCTACAATAGGGTATTATCCAAATTAAGTATTTAATCCATCATATCAGTAGGTTGGTGCAATGGCGACACATCTATATCTGGATCAACTTATAGTTTACCTAACTACATTTGACTTTCTCAACAGGTCACCAGATTTTTAGGATTCTATGAAGGTATCAACTGCTTCATTTACTCTATTTGGCATCTCATTGTTATATCACTCATCAGCAGTTGGAGATTATAGAATTTATCATTGGAGGTTTGACATATAGAGTCTTATAGATTATCCTTATAGTATTATATTGCAGGGAGGATAATTTGATGAGATTGGCGCGTGCCTTCACACGTGTGGCTCTTTTTCTTCATTGTGGGCGCAGTGGAATTTAGTTTCTTTACTTCTAATATTCTACAATAAGTTTGTGGAGAGAGTCAAAACCCTACGTAAGTCTTACTGTTAAACATTTAGTTATAAGTCTTACTTTTAAATGTTTAGTTATATTGCGAAAATTTTGGTTCAACACTTACTGGTTCCAACTTTCAGCTTGCAGAACTTTTAAGAGGAAAAAAGCTGACCACGTCATATAGAGGTCGATTGGAGTTTCCGCGTGGAAACCTACAGTATGCCATTATGTAGGTAGAAACCATAGTAAGTGATTTCTATTTGCAGCATATGACATACTATTTCTCTGAAGTCAGTGATTGAATTCAAGTGTGATTAATCTTCTAGTAAATTAGGGTCAAAGCTATCGCTGCATGCATCAGATTTCATTGTGTGAAATCTTTTGGTAAGATTTGAGGCAACTCGAAGATCAGAAAGTTTGAAATACATCAAGATTTTTCATTTAAGAGTTGGTTTCTCTAAAAGAAGGGCCTTCTGTGGCTTGATTACTTCGTCAATTGACAAAGTCTGAGACGACGGTTTGAGAATGGGCAGAAGTGGCCTAACCGCATTAGGTCAAGACCACGAGCAGGGTGATTATGAAAGTGTTACCCTAGGATGCCTAACGACCTACGCAGTCTCCCCTAATCACATCATCATCAAACTTTGCTGATCGGGTGGCCTGGCCGCCGCCATGTGACGTGTCATGTGGGCTTGGTTGGCAGCTGGCCCCCGCAATCGATCTTGATTGCCACCACCCAGATCAGCCCATTCTAGGGGCCTCTTGAAATTACACTAACCTGATGGCTAGCGAGAACATTGCTATCAGAATAAGGGAAGCTGTTGGTGACAATATAGGCTTTGATGTTGACTCCGTGCACGACTCACACATCAACAGGTGTGTAGCTGTTTCGCAGGAGCATGCTTATCTAGGTGGTTGTGGCACGTCTATTTCCTCTGATCGTGATCGGACGATTACAAGTGTCGATGGACACGTGTAGGCCCACGCGGAGGGTCAGGAGGAGAGGACGGGTTGGCACCGCAACTTGCCCATGCTGATAGGCTGGTCTGTCGACGTCATGGATGATAGTCCGAACTGAACTCAGAATGGCGTTTGAAATGACAGGGAAGAAGGAAGAAAATAACAAACTCAGCTTGCAGGGAGCTCAACAGTGTCATATTGATACTGATGCTGAGATACAGCTTTTCTTTGTTGTACATGAAAATATTCCATAATAAGTTAAGTTTATTCCCTTTTTATTGATGTTCCAATATGGATATTGTTATGTAAGTGATCAATATATATATATATATATATATATATATATATATATATATATATATATATATATATATATATATATATATCTGTGTGTGTGTGTGTGTGTGTGTGTGTGTGTGTGGATTTTTATGCTTGCAGTATTCTTGATATAAAGGTGGTGAGATACTGATTGGCAACTTTTGTGAAGGATTTTTTGTGGTTGGCTTCTGCTATGGAACAGGAAACACCGATTCCACACGGGATGAGCTGATCTCATATTTTCTAACCATTTTAGTGTGACATGCATGACTCATGAGCTCTATTTGGATGACCAGTGAGGTCCATGAATGGAGTTGTTTGCCGGGTTGGGTTGGGCACGGGTCTGTTATATTTTATGTTGATTGATTCCTGACCCGGCCCGTTTATCTTCCGCGAACCTGTGAGGCTGCTTGCCGTTCTGGACCAGACAGCCGATTCCTTTTCCGGAACCGGGCACTCTCATTGGCTGCACTTATGTCCACGTCAGCATTGTGCCAAGTTGGCATGGGCAACTTGGCAAGTGACACATGAAACAAAATTCCATCCCTTTCAATTCCCATCTCTCTCTCTCTCTCTCTCTCTCTCTCTCTCTCTCTCACACACACACACACACACACACACACACACACACACGAAACAAAATTCGACATGTGCCTTGTTCTTCCCCTCCCTTGCTTATATCAAGTTCTCATTGATCTCCCTCTATCTATCTTAGCTCTCATCCATTAACTCTCTCTCTCTCTCTCTCTCTCTCTCTCTCTCTCTCTCACACACACACACACACACACACACACACACACACACATCAATGAGCTCCTTGAGTATGATGGAGGCAAGACTGCCTCCAGGGTTCAGATTTCACCCGAGGGATGAAGAGCTCGTCTGCGATTATCTGGCGAAGAAGATCGCCGGAGATAACAGCGGGAGCTTGTTCGGCTGCCCTGCGATGATCGACGTGGATCTCAACAAGTGCGAGCCATGGGATCTTCCCGGTGAGAGCTGATACAACACGTATACAATATTGTTGCCATGTGCATACCACCTTCAACATATTTGCAACACATCCGATATTTTTCAACATGGTGTTATGATTTGTTGCTCAACATATATGGATCATGCCTCATCTTATCTTCTGCACTCTTTTTGAATGATTTGTTGATGGGAGCTAACTTCTAAATTTAGGAAGCATACCATTATTGCATCCAAAATGATTGCTCAGGAAGCACCTCAGGCAAGATCTTTTGCCTGTCTCTTCTAATATCTTAAATTAAATATACTAAGAGTGTCATTCCTCTTGATGGTAAACTGCTTTTTTCTCTCCATGTAGTTTCTCTTGGAACATGTTAAATTATCGCAAGAACTTTGTGTATAGAAGCTACATATGTTTCATTTTTTTTTATTAATTCAAATCTAGATCCATGGATATGATTATTGGCCAAGTCTAATCAGTTTATATGATTTTTCATTGACTAATGAAATACCATACTAAAGAATTTGGCATCGTCGTCGCTAGAAATAATGAATGATTATCTTCTCATTTCGACCATCAAAACAATTATTATTTGAACCTTTTCAAACACTACAATCATGGATCTCTATTAAGTATTCGATCATAAGCGTATCCACGGTCGAGATGAGAAGATGATTGTCATGAGGAGATTAGTTTGTTGCTTGTATTCTTTTGTAGCTTGTCTTTTTTCTTCTTTTCTTTGTCATGTTTAATCCTTGTTACATGCCTTAACTTTATTAATAATAAAAAAAAAATTATAAGATTTCCATGACTTCCTCATCGAACATATTTCATTTTCTCATATGTAAGTCCAAATACTGCATACTCTCAAAAAAGTACAAATATGGAAATCACTTTCTTGGGCCTTTTCTTCCCCCATAACTGAAAGATATTTTCTGGCCAAAGCTTTGTCCACTTCTCTACCTCTTCATGTGTATGTTTATTCCTTTCATATTATCCCTTGCAAACAACCTTAAGATGGTGACCAAGTCTAACGCTAGAAGCCTTTGGCCCACTTATGCAAACTATTAAAAAAGCCAAAGAATAAAAATAATACAAACTCATATCATTCTTTTGACTCCCCTTTTTCTAATTCTTTTTTTCTTTTTGCTCATTTATAATTAGATTTTCCTTCAAAGACACCTGAAAAGGATAACAAACCTAATTCTATAGTAAATAGACCTTTTGCCCATCTATAATTAATAGTGTAAGCTCAAACATAACAAAAGAATAAAATTATCCTTTGTGAATTACTGTTTTCATATAAAAAGCCATTGCAAAATACTAATCCGGCTGCAAAACTTTATTTTACCATTTCTGTGAATAAATATATATATATATATTCATAAAAAGCCATTGCAAAATACTAAACCAGTTTCTTCTTGATTACATCTAATTATAAATAGTCAATATTTATACATAGAAACAGCTGAGCTTTATTTTACCATTTTTATGAATATACAGGCTCAAAAAATAAAAAATAAATTAAAGGAAAAAAACTGGCGTCGCCTGGCCCTGCAGCGTGTTAGACTGAGGCGATAAGTTGAAATTTAAAATATGAAAATATTGTTAGTGAGTTTGGTTTCCAATCTCATTCATCAGAATGCTGAAAGGTGATATGCTCAACTGTTTATGTACAGAGATGGCATGTGTGGGAGGCAAGGAGTGGTACATGTTCAGCCTCCGCGATCGAAAGTACACGACAGGCCAGCGAACCAACAGGGCGACGGTGTCAGGGTACTGGAAGCCACCGGAAAAGACAAGCATGTCAGCCGAAGAGGAGTCCTCGTCGGGATGAGGAAGACATTGGTGTTCTACCAAGGCAGAGCCCCAACGGGAGAAAGACCGACTGGGTCATGCACGAGTTCCGGATGGAAGTTCCAGGAGACGCCTCAAAGTTTCCTCTTCTTAAGGTATAACATCTCTTCTTCACACCTCACGGCGCAGGGTTGGCTCCTTCTCGCGTTGGACCAAGATGGGCCGTCCATCACAAATAATGGGCGTTCTGATACGAGAGAGAGAGAAAGTCATCACATGGTCCAATGCGAGAAGGAGTCACATATAACAATTTCTTTTCTATTTAATTCGCGGGGCAAGTTCCTTGTGTTTATAAAGATGCATATATATGTCTTTTCTCTCTTTATCTTCTTGGGGGCATAGAAAAAATATCCTAATACTTCATTAGCTTTTTTTGAATGTTAATGAGCTTGTTTTATTTGAAATAAGATAATGGCTAAATTGATGACAATGAGATTAACTTAACTGCAAGTGTGTTTAACAACATAGGAAGGTTAGGTGACTTGGACATGAAATTAGATAGATTCACGGATCATAAAATAGTGCAAATGAAGAAGGTGTGACTCATGATTTTGAAGGAAAAATATCAAAAATCAATGTGGACAGTTCATAATGACCAAAAAAGATGCTTGATAAAAAATGAGCCTAGAATAGTTACTCATTTTCATGACCCCATGTGTAATTTTTAACTTTCTACACCGTTGCAATTTCTCTATACACTTAAACCATGGTTTCAAAAATATCAGCTCATTCTGATATATATATCTGCAATATGGTATCAGGATTTGCGGTACCGGTATGATATCAATCTTATAATATTGGCTGATATTGGGTATAATATTGCCGAAATACCCTATATTGAGACTAAAAATCATTGGTTGATATCAACACCGATAGTGAGATTTTATATCATGATTGAAACCTTATCTATGAATACTATTTAACTTATATATTGGTTACTTTATACAGGAAGATTGGGTGTTATGTAGAGTATTCTACAAGAGTAGAGGCCTGCCTTCAAAGCCAAGCAAGAACACAAACTACCAAGACAGAAGCTCTTCCTCTCTCCCTCCCTTAATGGAGACCTACATCACCTTTGGCCAGACCCCAGTGAGCCTGGAGGGCTATCAGCAAGTGCCCTGCTTCTCCAATGCCCTCCACAGCTCGACGGCAGCGATGGCCGGCCCGCCGCCAGCCCCGGCCGCAGCGGGGATCATGCCCTTGAAGAACATTCCAGCCCATGTTGGGGGCTTGCCTGAATTTGCAGGTTCAGGCTTGAGCCAGTTGGATTGTGACAAGAAGGTGATCAGAACAGTTTTGAATCACCTGACAAGGTTGGAGGGAAACCAGAAGAGGGACCCACCCACCTTCAGGCCTTGGTGAAGGGGGCATGCATAGCTATTTGAGTGAGAATGGATTGTCCAATTCTGTGGGGGTAAGAATCCTTTTCTGTTTCTTTATTTTGGATATTTGAAGTGGAAAAAAGGAGGGGAAAAAAAAGAATGTTGTTCTATCGTTCTTGGCTGTCCATCAAACTTGTACATATATTTACATATATAAAAAATATTTATTTTCTGCTAATGTAATATGGATGTGAAGAAAATAGATTCTCGTAAATTATTAACAAGAAAAGGAAAAAACTTTGTATTATCAGACATTATTTTACTTGCTGGAGATAGGAGCATGACCAAAATTACATAAATATAAAGTATTACATAGATAGACTTGTATCCTTTCAAAAGGATTTGATCCCGGATCCTTTCCACTCAAATTCAACCCTCCAACATTCAAATACAAGATCCACTCCGTTGAAGTTGATCTATACTATTTCAAGTATATATAAACCAAAAATCAAGTGTTTTAAATACTTTTTGCCCATCCATCAAGTGACGCAAAATGGACGGCCGAAAGTAGTGAGTTGGTTAGATCTATGTCTTTAGACATACAAATTCTCGATCCGGCCATTTCATTATGATCTAAACATTTAAAAACCCCTATAAACTAATTTTTGTTAGATTTCAAATGTTCTACACCGTTAAACTAACCAACTCACTATTTGGGCCGTCCGTTTTTCTCCTACTTGATGGATGAGCAAAAAGTATTTAAAACACTTGATTTTTGGTTTATAGATACTTGAAATAGTATAGATCAACTTCAACGGAGTGGATCTTGTATTCAAATGTTGGAGGGTTGAATTTGAGTGGGAAGGATCCGGGATCAAATCCTTTTGAAAGGATACAAGTCTATCTCGTATTACATATATTTATACAAAGATTGGTTGTAGCCGACTTTGTCAGCCTTGACAAAAAGCAAATGTTTTTTTTTTTTTTTTTCCTGGTGTGTGTGGGTGGGGGGTTAGAATGATTCGAATTGTCCAAAATTTTCTTATTTTCTGGTCTCAATTTTATAATGCTTTTGAAACAGCAAAGTTAAAGTATTTATCAGAAGCTACTCTACAATCTAACATCATAAGAGAGGAGAAAGTCGTCTACAAAGTAAAAAAAATATAAAGATGTCTTAAAGAAAAGAGAAGGTTTTGTACGTAAAGTTTCTCATAAAGAAAAGAGAAGGTCTTGTTACATAGTATTTGAATTTTACATCAGTCATCAAATATGTGTGAATTACATAGTTGACTTCCATTAATAAACAGAACAAAGCATAGATATAATATCAATATGTTAGGGTTCACATCATTACAGTGTGTGGTCAAGTGAGTGGCACATGGATTTTGTTTTGACAACTCATTCAGAATTAGTATAATTGTACTAGTTATCAACTCTGATTGTTAAACTGCCAGGCTTAACCTTGACAAAATTGCTTATACATAGAGAATTTTGTGGCATCAGTTTAGTATTTGTTTGGTAAGAGCTTGAGAATTCAAAATCATCATTCTCTGTTTATTTTAACAAAAAAAACAAAAATGTAATTCAGAATTCTGCTTACATGTTGATTACTCAATCAACAGGGATTCTTGAAAGCAACAGTCTACCAACTTCCCTAGTTGTGTGGGCTTATATTATTAGACTTTAGTGTCGTATAAATATTTTACTAGTGTGAGCAAAATTCAAGCCTATCTAGTTCAATGTTTTGTTGGGGCAGCTGTGGTTATGCAGTCTACCCATCAATAAAAACTCAAGAATAAATAAATAAATAAATCAAGCATATCCACTAATGAAAGAAAAAGTCTAAGAGGACCTTAAAAAATATTATTAAAAGTATTCCCCTCTTCTTCTTTTTTTATTCTTATGATGCCCATAGCCATCAAAATTCAAAGTGATAGATTAATAAGGATAGAGATTGAATTGAAAAAAAAAAAAAATGGGAAAAAAAATGGGTTCTGCATCATCAGCAAAGTGGCAGATTGCACATATACCAACCAAAAGGAGAATATGCTAGCCCTAAAGGAGAATGTAGGTTTTAATGACATGTTAAAATTACAAGATCTCTATGATGTAAATCTTAAGAAAACAACATAAGCCTGACAATGAGTTATGTAGAGTACTTTTGATGCTACATTATGGATCGACCAATGTGGTGGGAATTTTTCACCATGGGTGATTGGACGCTTCCGATTGAATCTGTCAAAAATACAGAGGAAAGAAAATGTCTTTCATGTCAGGAGCACGGTGTGATGCCGGCCAAAAACCCTCAGGCGTGAGAATAAGTATCCTCGTTGGGAGAAAGCAAAGAAAGTGGTTGTGAGTGGTGGTTTTTGTGATTATCAAAAGCGAACCCCTTCTCGATGAAGGAGCTGTATTTATACCTGTCGGGGTAGTTGTTGTGGATGAAGATTACGAAGGTTTTCGCAGCTGCACGATCTATGAATCAAACCGTTTAGGCTGGTTTAAGGAAACAAGCAATGAGGTTTGCTATTATCTGTAACTGTTCTCTGATTTGTTGAGATTGACGCGCACAGGGATTCACCGCTATCCGCCACCATTTGAACTACGTATCTGCAGATCTTATAACGGTTTTGATCACGTCGAGATTATTTGGATTAATATACTGAAGAATCTGTCCTTATTTATAGCTGCTCGCTTAACTGTAAGATTGTTACAACTGCCTGAATTATATAACCTTTGGAGCGTGGGGAAAGATCAGTGTGTGCAACTGATTTTGTGATTCACGGAGATCGCGTTACTTTTCTATCGCTGGAGTGGAAGCGGAAGTTCTCGAAGTGGATCTTCGCTATGAAGACTGAAGCCTCTGAATAGCTAAGCAACTCTGACTGGGTTGAGGATCTAGAGGGGTAGTTACAGATTGATGTGGCCTTGGGGCAGGACCCGAGACTTTCTTCTTGGGCTCATGTTAGACTTGCTGGCATGTTAGTTTTCTAGCAGAATAGTGGTTGGCCTCTTGGGGGCCTCAGAGACAGCAGGAGGTGTCATCATCTCGACAGTGGTTGAAAACCGACCACTACAGATGTCCCCACTTTTCCCCTTTTTAGAGTCTATAAGGAAATGTGGGAAGCGTAGCCGACTTGATTCTCCGATTCGGGACTAGGCTTGTCATTTTATGGCCAGTAAGAACTGTCCAACGCGTCGTTTCAAGTTCAGAATATTTAATGTGGCCATTGCATTAAGTGGCTGGCTGTCACATCGCGCGTCTGATTAGCGTGCACAGTGAGCAGATAACCATCGCCTAGATCGCTAGTATCTGTTGGGATTCATGCAATGGTTTGATTTGAATCAAGGGGATGTGCAATGCCTCGATTCAAACCCAGGGTCATCATAGTGAATATGTCATCTTCCCGTGTATAAATTGAGGGAAGAATTTGGGGGTTTCTTTTCTGAAATCCCTAACCTTCAAAACTTTCCCAAATCTTCTTTCTTCTTTGCTCCCAAATCTACAACTCAATCCTTCACTTTTCAACCTTCTCTCGACCGGATCTGAGAGATGACGAGTCGAGGAAGATCTGTCGTCATTGAGGAAAAGAGAAAAAGGGCCGCCTTCAGAACGAGATAGGTGATGGACTTTGATCCTACGCTTACCATCCTCTACAACCAAGAGGATGTTATCGAGTATTTAATGAACCACTGTGACCCCCTACCACCTGGCATTGAAGTGATTGGTTCCCCCCTGAGACAAATTTCAAAGTCTATCCCCCTAATAGAGGTGTCTTTTTTCACCCCAGGTTTTGGCGTTGAGGGTGCAACTTTCATTGACCAACTTTGTCCACCAAGTGCTGGTCTTCTACAATATTGCTCATACCCAGTTGACGCTAAGTGCGTGACAAATGATCCTAGGTTACAAAGCCCTTTGTCTTAATTTCGTAACACCCTCGTACAGTCTCGATGATTTTGCCGCCTTCTACACGATGCAAGAACTTTCATCTGGGGTTCATTTGCTTCACTTCGCTGGGAAGCTGGTAGAAATTAATCATTATCCTCTCGGACAGTGACAATGGGTGAAACTGCACTGTCATTTGGGTTTTCGGTCCCTAAGAAGCCGCCGCACAAAGTGTTCATGAAAGCATTCTGAAGCTGGAGTACAGGCGCCATTACCTAGGGCAGTGAATTGGTTTCAAAGGAGTTTAAGGAGCGGGCCAAGAAGCTATGTCATATCAAATACAATATGCATAACTAGAGTTGGCTACTAGACCCGATCAGACATAAGTGCCTCCCTTAGTTCCAAGGGATAAATCTTCAGTCAGGGACGCAGTGGGGCTGACCTCCGACGCTCCCAGAGGAGAGACCCATGGATGTGAGGATTTGGCTGAGGAAGTGGAAGGTCAGGCTCAAACTGCAGCTGCCCTGAAGAAGAGGAAGAGGGTGAAGGAGAAGTTACCCATTCAGGCCAGTCCACCGAAGAGAAAAAGATCAGAATCGGTTTCCCAGTTGCAAAATCTCGGGGAGGTAAGCATAAATTCTATTTTGGCTTGCATGTACTTTTCTTTGTTCATACTTATAATCCGCAAGGGATTCTCAGTGTTTCTGACGGATCCGATGCGAAAGAAATGAGCAGGGAGGTGCAAAAGTTACGAAGAAGCTCTACTTTGAAGAAGAGGCCTGGCTCTATAAAGAAGGTGGCTCCTTCTGCATCGAGAATGCTCAAAGAGTCGCGCGTCTCTCATGCTTTTGAGGAGTTGAAGGAGCCTCCAGCTGGGCATTTCTTCGAGAACCAAGATGATGGTTGGCTCTCTGGGATCCAAGTCTTAGTCCAACATATCTCCATAAGGGAACTCCATTATAATGCCTCCGACCGAGGGTCCGGCCCTGGTCGCGCACTGTCAGGAGTTATCTCCCGGACTAAGGGGTATGTCGCCACCTATGTGCAGCGGAGCGATGATGAGGTCTCCACTGGGCCTGCTGAGGGAGAACCCTTGCCTTCAGATGTGAACAGATCTCGACTTTCAGTTCAGAGTTGTTCCTGACAAGAGGTGATGATGTGATCATCCTGAGTGAGGGGAGCTTTCTTGATGGATTGGAGAAGTTTAAAAAGCATTCTATGATAAAGCAAAGAAAAGAAATGGGGGAGGCCCTTACAAAAGTATGTTAATTATAACTTCACTCTTTGGGTGTTGTGTTATTTGTTACTGAATTCTTCTTCTGCAGGGTGTGTCGCTTGCCTATGGGCTTATGGGTACCCAGCAGTCTTCCTTGAAGGCAGAAAACAGAACCATTTGTATTCTATTGATTTTGAGAAAGGAGAAAACTTTACAAAAGTTGAAGCGATTTACAAGTAAAAAAGAAGATTACAAGAACTCTCTTCTAGAGTTTCTGGGGAAGTATGCCAGTGGAAGTCTGAGATCAGCGCGCGATCACTTTATTCCATTGACGATGCGAGAGATCGAGTTCTCGAGTCTTCTACCTAAGGATTTCCTTTTGGCCTGGTTCCAGAAATTCTTTGAGAAAGAAAGATCGTGAGGGTATCAGTACCTTGAAAGAGAAGCAAATTTCTTTGGGGAAGCTTGAAGGCTAGAGATTGATCTCTTGTGTGAGTTTCAGCCATCCCTCTCTTAGTCTTTTTAACTCAGCCTTCTTCAAAAATTTTCCAGCCTTTAACCTGCTTGGCAATGGGCTATTTATAGTCCTCATAAGATGTAACAACTCTCCTGAAATTAACAGTTTAGCTTCGCTGTGAAGATAAATGCAGCATCTGCGAAGCTAGTCAGCCAGCTGACTCAGGGTTATTATAATAATCCCTTGATTTTCTCCAACTGTTTGAGGGATTTTCCTTGATCCTCTCCAACTTATTGAAGGATTTCTCTTGATCTTCTCCAATTAAAAGATCATGAAAATTAACTGCCTAGAATGTGATATCAAGGACATTAATCTCGTGCTGAGATTTGAATGGTCCAAAAAAATCATAAGAGCCTGCAACGGAGCTAGAAAATAAGCTTACAGCGGAGTTACAAAAGAGCTTTATAAGAAGCTAAAAGGTAAGCCCATATAGAGCCAAAAATAGCTTGCTGCGAAACTAGCACTGAACTTGCAGTGAAGCTTAAAAAGATTTCTCAACAGAGTTATGAAAAGCTTCAGGCGAAGCTAAGAAATGAGCCCACAGCGAAGTTACAGAGCATGCAACAAAGCTTAAAAAGAGCTTTCACAATAGAGCTATGAAAAGCTTCAGGCCAATCTAAAAAATGAGCCCACAACGGAGCTACAAAGCTTGTTGTGAAGCTAGAAAAGAGCTTGCAGCTAGAAAAGAGCTTGCAGCGAAGCTAGGTGTTTAAGCTTTCTTCAGAAGACAATGTTTGACTCACTATCTACTTTACTGGATTAGTGAAATCCAAGTCACTGGTTTGTCCATCAGGGATGGACAGGTCTTCAGCCTGTCTGCGACTTGTCTTTTAAGAGTGTCGACAAGTTAAATATCGTTCGGACTGGTTGAAGTGCTTTATGAGAGTTTGTCTTTTCAGAGTGTCAACAAAACCCCCTTGAAAATCTTTGTAAATCTGTAATGGATAGGTACAGATTTCAAAACACTTTGAACCTAAAACCTGAGACCTAAATTTTGAATTTGCTTAGGTCAGGAAAGTCCATTGGGTGCAAAATGTGCACTGAACTGGGTAGCCAAATTGGTCCACCCAGGAAACTCCATGTGAAGTAAGTTTTGCACGAAACTAAAGGATAAGCTCTTAGCAGAGCTAAATATGAAGCTTCATGCGAAGCTAAAATATAAGCTCTCAGTGGAGCTAAAAAATAAAGCTTCATGCGAAACTGATGATGAGCTCACAGCGGAGCTAAAAATGAAGCTTCACGTGAAGCTCAAGATGGCGTCTGTGCGAAGCTAAATAGCTTTGCTGCTTAGGTTTTCAAATCTCCAACCATCGTTTCAAATTAATTTAAAACGACAGCTTGCACTCCTTTTGAGGAGGTGAAGCTAGACATTGATTGTCTATAAAAAGCCCGAGGGCTGCATCAGAGAAGTCGTCTTCTCTTTTAACTTCGCGTTTTCTTAAAGATTTGAAGAATCTCTCTTTTGAAAGTACACCTAGAGCGGGTGAATAAGTGTACTAGCTAATCTAGGACAAATAATGTAGAATTAAAAACTAATTGCTAACACACAATGTGTAACTAAAAGTGAGCCCGAATTCCCCGTGAAGGGCTCTGAAACTACTCCTCTAGATTCCTCTAGATTATGAGTTGAGGTGCTTATTTAGCTCTCTTGGTTTAATACAAGTATGAGCACACAATCTATATCAAGCATATATATGAATGAGCAATAAAAGTAAATGCAAGATATAAGAGAGAGAGTTAGAGAGAAAGATCCAAATGCAAACACGATGATATGTTTCGAGATTTGAGCCACTGCTCTACGTTTTACTTTCACACAGAAAGATTTCAACTATCTACTATTGGATCTTCCACTAAGTGACCTCCACCGAGAAATTACAAATACAAACTTAGAGTACATAACTCCAACTCTCACACCTCAACATAAGAGGGAGCAACAATCACCTCTACACAAGAGGGAGCACCAAGCAAGGATGAAAATACAACTTAGTGATCTAATGATCACAAACACAATCTTGGTGATCTCAAAAGACCATAAACAAATTTTTCTCACAAAACAAGATCCTATAATAGGTATAGAATTGATAGCTCAAGTGTGAGAAAACAAAATGTTTTGAAAAAGAAACAATAAAGAAAACACTTGAGAAAAACTCTAGAAATGATATAGAAATTTTGGACAAGAATTAGAATCTCAAAACTTGTTTTCTTTTAATTTTTCAAAACTTTGAAACAAATAAAGATAGAGAGATTAAAGCTCTAAAACTTGTTAACAACTCTATAGAAGATGAAAATTTTGGCTCTCAAAATTCTTGTTAAAAACAAGCCAAAAGAACCCTTAATATAGGACATTGGAGAATATAGCCGTTGGGGTCTGCCAAGAATGGGTTGTCGGTCGACCGCCCGGTCGACCGGCCAACGGTCAAAAATTGATCATTTGAGCCTGTCGAGGTCGATCAGCCCCAAGGCAAATTGCCATGTCGGTCGACTATCCGGTCGACCGGGCCTACCCAAGAGTGGGTAGTGCCAGTCGGTCGATTGCATGGTCGACCGGCCACATAGGCTAGAGCCTTGTGTAGGTTTTGTGCACATCGGTCGACCAACCGGCCGATTGAGCTCTGGTCCGATCGACCGGTCGGTCGACCGCCAGAAAGCTCAAAAACAGATTTTAGGGTTTTAAAATCTAACTTGATAATTCCCTAAAAATTCCAATTAAATCCCATAAAATCTACAAAATAAGTTTATGTATATATTTGAAGTACAAATATGTGTGATAAAAATTCAACACATATTATAAACTATTTGAACATTTTTTGAGGCAAGAAAATTTAGGCTTAAACCGTAAACCGTATTTTTCATAAACCAAACTTTGAAATGAAAAATCCATTTTTTCAAAACTTGTTCAAATATAAAAACAAGATATGTTTTTGACATAAAATCCAAAACTAAGTTTTGCTAAAAATAAAACTTGAAACCATGAGCTAGATATACATCAAAATAAGTTTTTCAAACAATATGAATCATCAATATATATAAATGAAATCAAATATACATATAAACCATGTAAACTAGTTTTGATTTTATCTATTCATGAAAACGAAAGATTTATACTTTGAAAATCCAAAATGATTAAACCGAAACTAATAAACTTTTGAACTTGTGTGTGTGTTTACTTGAGCATATCAAGACTAATCAATCTGTACATAAGATCTAAACAAAACTAAACAAATCTAAACCAAAGTCCTCTTATCGATCTTCATCTCCAAGATGACTCGATCTAAATACGATCCAAAGAGTTTGACTCCTCTCGAGTACTAGATACGATCTTGAAGTGCGATCTCTTGAATTAACAAGTGTTAGCTCCAAAACTTGACTTTGAATTTTTTATTAAAGCTAAACACCTACTAAGATCTTGATCAATATCTGAAACTTATTAAACACGAGATCATTAGTAACTTAATTTCATAAGTTAGTCATCATCAAAACTAAGATGAGGGGCCTTTAGGCCAACAATCTTTCCCTTTTTAATGATGATGAAATTTATGAGGTTATATATGCATTGAATAAGGATAGGCTTCATAGAAGCTCCACCTTTACTCATGCATAATCATAAAACACAAAGATATACAAATGTAAGCTTAAAATACCAATAAACAATAGTAAAAGATATGCAATGAGAAGCATAAAAATATATGTTTATATGCATAAACAATTAATCAAACGTGCATATATAATTTCAAATCTTTCTCTCCCTTTTTGTCAATCATCAACAAAAGGTTAAGAAAGACAAATATTACCAATAAAAAAATTTTATGTTTATTTGATATGCATGGGTTAAAATATATTTTAAAATAAAATTTTGATACCAATGAAAACTATCAATTGAAAGAAACCAATTGAAAGTGAAACCATCTTTTTACCAATTAATACCAATAGAAGGACATGATATCAATTGAAAGTAAAAAATCAATTTTTTTTAAGGTAAACACTAAAATTATTTTGCAATAAAGATACCAATTTTAGAATAACACTAATTTAAGATTATTGATACCAATATTGAAAATGTTAGCATATACCAAAACAAAATATTTTTCATCATAAAAGTGAGAGTAAGATACCAATTGAAAATGAATATTAATTGAAAGATAAATCAAGAATTTTCTCCCCTTTATGAAATACCAATAAAACTAATGCATAAACTTGTAAAGATATCAATTATCATTCTAAATTAAGCTTAGCATAAGATCAGTTTTTGCTAAAAATGTAAGGTCAAATATGTTTATAGTATAAGAAAACATCTATATGTGTGTATGCTCAAAGTAAATAATATCAATAGTGATATGATGCTTACATATATAGAAAATATGAGTATTCAAAAATGATATAGCAAAGAAATCATGTATATCTCATAACTGCCACCCTATTATGTACATGTTTAAAAGATATTTTCATTTAAGAGCATACAAGATAAGGTTGCCCATCTAACCGCCCTTTAAGGTAGGGATTTTCAAAAATATAATTTGAAGATCATTTTATCATAGTTTGAAAATCATTACCAAATTGAAGAATAATGAACTAATTTAAAGTAATTTTTAAAATTAGTTTGAAATTCTTCAAGTAAGGAATAAAACAAATATATATCCATGAAAACATGAAAATCACATGACATTCAAAGATCAATAAAGCACATTGAGCTCATGAATTAAAATCATGAATAAACACCAATTATAGAGTGTAAGAGTCATGTAATCAACAAAATCATGAAAATAAGGCATTGAAGCTCAATCAAAATAAGTAAATTTCTTTTATCAAAAACATGAAACTATGAAAATTTAATTTTCATCAAAACTAAATAATCTTCAAAATATATGTATGTTTTGTCAAAACTAAAGTATATATACATATCTCAAATATAAACGAGTTCACAAATAAATATTGCATGAAGGCAAGTAACTCTAGGATATAACATGTACATCTAATAGTTCAAACAAAATTTACATATACATAAAGATAAAACCATATTGTATAAAAACATGCACAAAATAGAGAATACAAGTGAAAATGTAAGAATCATCAAAACTATATTATACAAATACATCTAATAAGTACAGAAGAGTAATGAAGCACACACATAATAATCAAGTGTAATTGTACAAGTATAAATCTAAGTTTTAATGGAATTTACATTTAAACATATAATCAAAAAATGAAGCACAAAAACATAAAAAAATATAATCATTAGACTAAATGCAAGTATTATTAGAACTAAGATATACACAATAGCTAAACTAAGGTGAGAATACAAAAATATGAATCGATATGAACATGAGTGTATCCCAAATACTATGTGTATATATCACAAGTCTAATAAAACGCATTTAAACATAATGAACATGAAAATCAATACATGCTAGAATCATCAATGAAGGCATGTAAACATAGACAAGGAGTTAGAGATAGTTACCAAAACTAATAAACTAATCTCTTGGTGTCCAGACCATAATGGTTCTTCCACCTAAACTTCCCTTGAAAGTGATGCATCCAATATAGTGTCCATCAAGCTCAACGCATCCACTATCAAGGCACCAATACCCTCACGTCGACTGAGAGCCCACACCTACATCGAATACAATAGGGGTATATTTTGGTATCCATACTTTCTTGAGTCCATGGGAGTTAGCACCTTTCCTAACCCAGACATATTTATTTGCAAAATTTGAATCATGTATTCTATCATAACAAAATTTTACAAGGTGGCCCTTACGTCCACAATGTGTATAAGTGTACACTCTAATATACAAGGTGTCATATATGTGAACATGAGAAGCATGTGTATGCCGTGATTGGTGTGCATGCATATGTGAAACATGTTTCTTACGAAACATGAATTCCAATCTCTTGTGATTCATTGCACATTGGCTCAAAGTGGAGCTCAAACAATCAACACTCTTCTTCAAGACATAAATATCATTATCAATACTTGAAGAAGATGTGGAGCAAGTAACATATTTATCAATAAAAGATGAAGGAATAGAAACATGACAAACATGAGCATCAAAAACAGTTTTCAAAGAAACTTTTTCTAAAGAGACGCATTCTAACTCTTTAAAAATTAGAACAATTTTGTTCTTCAAAGACTCATTTTCTTTTAAAACAAAGTAAAGTTTTGAAGACAAAGTATTGTTCTTTTCTAAAACAATATCAAAATTATTTTTGTTTTTTAAATTTCATTTTCTTTCAAAGCAAGGTCAATTGAGATTTCAATGAGTCCCTTTTATTTGAAATCTTAACCTTTGCTTGCAAACTAAATCAAGTTTAAAAAATAAATTTTTATTTTCTTTCTTCAAATCTAAACTCCTTTTTTTTCAAAAGTTTATACTTCAAAAGCAAAATTTCACAAAATATGGAGAGCTCTTCATTTAAAGCATGAGCATTCATACTATCATGATCATTATTAGAAAAGCTAACACTATCATGTAGATGAGTATCCGAATGTACCTCAAGGGAGTCATTCCCTTGGACTAGGAAGTAAGCTTGGTTGGACTCATCTCCGCTAGATTTTTTCTTCAAATTATTTGTCATTTGTTCTTCGGAAGAAGTCAAAGTATTCTACACTATAAAAGCAGAATCACAATAAGAAATCAAAGATAGATGTTCTTTGCTTATGTGTTCTTTAGTGCATATAAGGCTTGTGCATTAGCCCCTACGTACTTGTTATTATCAATATAAGATTTCTTGATAGTGGCAAGATAGACTGCAATCCTAGAGCTTTAAGAAGGCACTCATCTTAAATTTTTACATGTCAATGTTGGAAACATCATACATGAGAGGTACAAGATAATCCATAAGTGCAAACTAATGTGTGCAAAGCAAATCTAGATTAATAATGAAAGATCTCTCCTAGGTAATTAAATCGAATATCAGGAGCGCTAGCTCTGATACCAATTGAAAGTACACCTAGAGGGGGATGAATAGGTGTACTAGCTAATCTAGGACAAATGATGTGGAATTAAAAATTAATTATTAACACACAACATGTAACCAAGAGTGAGTTCGAATCCTCGTGAAGGGCTCTGAAACTACTCCTCTAGATTCTTCTAGATTATGAGTTGAGGTGCTTCTTTAGCTCTCTTGGTTGAATACAAATATGTGCACACAATCTATATCAAGCATATATATGAATGAGCAATAAAAGTAAATACAAGATATAAGAGAGAAAGTTAGAGAGATAGATCAAATTGCAAACATGAGGATATGTTTCGAGATTCGAGCCACTGCTCTATGTCTCCGCCTTCACACAAAAAGATTTCAACTATCCACTATTGGATCTTCCACAAAGGGACCTCCACCGGGGAATTACAAATACAAACTTGGAGTACACAACTCCAACTCTCACACCTCTACACAAGAGGGAGCATAAAGCAAAGATGAAAATACAACTTACTGATCCAATGATCACAAACACAATCTTGGTGATCTCAAAACACCACAAATAAATTTTTCTCACAAAACAAGATCCTATAGATAGGTATAGAATTGATAGCTCTAGTGTGAGATACAAAGTGTTTTAAAAAAGAAACAATAAAGAAATCACTTGGGAAAAACTCAAGAATTGATATAAAAATTTTAGACAAGAACTAGAATCCCAAAACTTGTTTCCTTTTAATTTTTCAAAACTTTGAAACAAATAAAGATAGAGAGATTAAAACTCTATGTTAAAAACTCTGTAGAAGATGAAAATTTTGGCTCTCAAAATTCTTGTTGAAAACAAACCAAAGGAACTCTTATATATAGGGCATTGGAGAATATAGCCATTAGGGTCAAAAACTGTCCAGAATAGGCTGTCGGTCGACCGCCGGTCGACCGACCAACGATCAAAAATTGACCGTTTGAGCCTGTCAGTTAACTGGCCCCAAGGCAAATTGCCCCGTCGGTCGACCGCCCAGTCAATCGAGCTTACCTAAGAGTTTGGTAGTACCAGTCGGTCAACCGCACGGTCGACCGGCCGCATAGGCTAGAGGCTTGTGCATGTTTTGTGCAATCTACCGACCGACCGGTCGACCGAGCTCTGGTCCGGTCGACCGGTCAGTCGACCGCCAGAAGGCTCAAAAACAGATTTTTAGGATTTTAAAATCTAACTTGATGATTCCCTAAAGATTTCAATTAAATCCCATAAAATCTACAAAAATAAGTTCATGTATATATTTGAAGTACAAATATGATCAAAAATCAACACGTATTACAAGTTATTTGAACTATTTTTGAGGCAAAAAAATTTAGGCTTAAACCGAAAACTGTATTTTTCATAAACTAAACTTTGAAATGAAAAATCCATTTTTTTCAAAACTTGTTAAAATACAAAAATAAGATATTTAAACTCTTTTGAAGCGTAGTGTGTATGAAAATGATCCAAACACATATAAGAGATATATCTGTATTTTTGACATAAAATTCAAAATGAAGTTTTGTTAAAAACAAAACTTGAAACCATGAATTAGATATGCTTCAAAATAAGTTTTTCTAAACAATATGAATCATCAATCTATATGGATGAAATCTAATATACATATAAACCATGTAAATTACTTTTGATTTTATCTATTCATAAAAATGAAAGATATATACTTTGAAAATCCAAAAATGATTAAATCGAAACCAATAATCATTTGAACTTGTGTGTGTTTACTTAAGTATATCAAGACTAATCAATCTGTACATAAGATTTAAACAAAACTAAATAAATCTAAACCGAACTCTTCTTGTCAATCGTTATCTCAAAGACGGCTTGATCTAAACACGATCCAAAGTACTTGACTACTCTCGAGTACTAGATGCGATCTGAAAGCGCGAGATCTTGAATCAACATGTGTTAGCTCCAAAACTTGACTTAGAATTCTTTGTTGAAGTTAAACACCTACTAAGATCTTGATCAATAGCTGAAACTTTTTAAACACAAGATCATTAATAACTTAACTTCATAAATTAGTCATCATCAAAACTAAGCGGAAGCGCCTTTGGGCCAACATTTTTGTCTTCTTTGCTCGAGACTTTCAAGAACTCACACGAGCTCTAATGGCACCCAAACAGCGTGCGGAAAAAAATGCCGCTACCTCTGCAGCAGCGACGCTGCCCCCAATCGTCGAATGACTTATAGCGGGTTGGGGGTCTCCCCTTTTCAGAGATTTTTCACTCTCTTTCATAGCCAATTTTGGCTAATCCATGACAGATTTTTCAAGATTCATCAGAAGCTGATGATCTTAGAGAGTTTAACTCCCTTGATTTGTTTTCATCAGATTTTTAGGGAATTTATTTCATTTTAATTTCATTGATCATGAGTTAGAAACCCATTGGGTTTCTTCTCCAAGGTTCCAGGCGAAGCTAGCACTTAGTGCTTTTCGCATTCTCTGTGCCAGAGATGTGAATTTAGGCTTCGGAGCGAAGCTGAATAAAAGGGTTTATCCCTTTGGAGTTCCTTAGGCGTGAGTGCCTCTTAAGCTTCCATGCAAAGCTAGTCCTTGTGACTTTTTGCACTCTACTTTTGTGCAGAGTGCGAAGTTAAACATTAGAGCGAAGCTAAGTTAAAGTGAGCTTCGCTTCTGATGCTGGGCTAGCTTCGCTTGGAAAGCGAAGCTATGCCTTAGATTTTCCTGCACTCTTTTTCCTTCTTGTCTATAGGCTTACAAGTTTGCTCTTCTTTATCTTTACGGTGCATTATTCTCCTGGCCCATCTAACACTTTGTTAGGGTCTGTGAAAGGGATGGATGGGAATGTCTATCTCCAGTTCCAAGGGCAGACATCACTATTCAACAAGAGAGTACTCTCAAACATAATGCACTCATCTTGGGCGGGGATGAATGAACTCTCCAAATAATCATGTTGACAGCTGTGTTCGAGGGGAAGAACCACACAACACTCAGGAAGCCTGACTTTCTTTTTAGAGATGCAGCACCAGATACAGATCAACAGCTACTTGCCGGAGAAGGGCAATGGGTTATACCTGTTCGCAGAGGAAAAATTCGCGTAAAGCTTCCTTGAATCAATTGAAAGTTTACAACGGATTAATACTCCGATTACAAGGGAGGGAGGATGTTGAGTCTTGAATCCTCCCTTTGTTTAGTGCTGGGTTCTTCGTGTGGCGGTAGAGAGTGAATCTTGTTCTCCGTTGACCGGATGACCGTCGGGATCGTCAGGGATCTTCTCTTTGGCTGGTAGAAGGAGTAACACAGCTCTGTCTACCAAAACTCTCAAAGAGAAGGTAGGCAAAGGGCAACTCGTACGCAGCGAGCTTGTTGAAGAGTTTAGCTCTCTTTCTCCTGTCTCTGTCTTGTTGTCGTCTAACTAAAGAAAATCCGACCCCTTCTTCAATAGCGACGGGGCTATTTATAGGGGTTCCAGGCTGAACGTGCCCCCTAAAAAAGCTCCACAACGAGGGGCTGACCTCCCCGCTATGTGGGCGGCGACTGGCCCCATAACCAGGGCGGTTATAACTGAGACGCGGGTGTCGAGCCCACGCGCCTTGATGTTGAGACGCGGGTGTCGAGCCCACGCGCCTTGATGTTGAGACGCGGGTGTCGAGCCCACGCGCCTAGAACTTGAAACTCTGCTTTTTAATGGCTTATCTTTTAGTGATTTTTAGACAGCCTACAGAACCCCCTCCAAAGTTTTCGATATTCCGCAGTTAACTGGGACGGATTTCGAAATACTTTGGACTCTAGCTGAATTCGCCTTTATGACTGGACTGTTAATGCTCCGGGTTTGATCTTATCTGGAGTTGGTCTTCGTGAGTGTACTGTTGAACTCTTTGAGGCCACCAGAGTTGATCGTGCTGAGTGTCTAGATACACAGTCTAAACCTCCCCGATTGCTTTTAGTCTGTCATGGACGCGCTTTTAGCCAGGAGTGGATGATCGTCTGCTTGTGCCAGTGTACTGTTGAAACTGATTTGCAGAAGTAAGGACTAAGCGCCAGTTCTTTTTGAAGAGCAGAGATAGTACTGCTTTACAGACGCGACTTTCATGGGGTGCGCCTTTTGGAAATGGAAAACGCGACTGATATTCGATTGGGCAGACGCGATGCTAGGCCGGATTGGAAGGACGCGAACTTCGGAGAGACGCATCCTTTTAAGTAAGGACGCGACTTTCTGGACGCGACTATGGTTGTGCTGATGGGGCACGTCCATCAAAGAGGCGCGCCTGTTGAGTGTGAATCTGTGCCATGTCATGAGTGCACCGCCACTTGTTCTGGGGAACCGTCGGGACATCACCTTTTGGCGCGCGGACTTCCCGGTTCATTAAATGATCTGTTCCACGCGTCAAGCGATGACTCGCTGTAGAGCTAATCGAGCCACGCGCCGCGTATCTTTGCAAATTTTTGTGCCTATAAATGGCAACAGTCAGAGAGGTATCTCTTTTTCTCCGAGCGCATCTGTTAGGGTTTTTAGAAAAAGGATTTTTGTTCATCACTTTTCATTTCTCCTTCATCGGATTCTTGATCACCAATGGCACCCAAGGCCAAGCCAACCACATCATCTTCAAAGGCGGCCGTCGCTGAGGCCCAGAGGAGAGGTTCCTCCGCGCAGGAAGTCCTTTTCTCAGGTATAATGTCGTTTAGGCTTAATCTTCACCATTAATGGTGGAAGTTCATGGAACCCCTAAAAAAACTTTTTTTTTTGAGGAGAACCGTCAACACAGAATATAAACCGTGTTTGATTCTCAGGCGCGGTCTCAGACGCGGTCTCTGAGTTGATAACCAAGGCGCGGGTTTGATGACCCGGTGCCAGTGAGTCCTGCATTTCGGATTCTTCACTTAGAATATTTCTAATTGTGAAGGGTTCGGACGCGGACTTGATCCTTGCGTTCTATGACATCAGGTGCTGATTTTTTTATGAATCTTGCACCTGAGCCTAAGTACTTAGAGATTTTTCATAAGTCTTGGTTTTCAAAACTCGGGTTTGATCCTGCGGGTCTCACATCTGGACGCGAATTTGCAGGTCTGGACGCGGATTTTGATAATTCCTGCGTCCAGTGTCTCTTCTGCGTCTGGACGCGGATTCTCAAGTCTAGACGGGAATTTTGATAATTTCTGCGTCCAGCATCTTTTCTGCGTCTGACTATAGACACTTAACAAAAAAATTTTTTGATAAGATGTCTGATCAAGTGTCTTTTTCTTTTGCAGTGCTACACTCTTCTGCCCCACTCTCCAAGAAGCGCCACTTTGGGCACGTAGGTGGCCCTGACCGTGATTTAATCTTTGCGCTGCAAAGGACTGTACCTGTGACTGCTGACAGGTCGCAGGAGCGAAAGAAAAGGCTCTCCATGTTGACATGACAACTTTTCGGGAGCTTATGACTGACGCAGCATTCACAACGGATGCTCGCATTCCGCTGGAGAAGCCTGCCTTCTTCTTTGGAGATCATGTCGGCGATGGCGGCTATTCTATGTATGACGGAACTTATAAATGGCTCCGCTAGATAGGGGGTAGAAGATTCTTTCTTCCAGACATGGAGAGGATGTACCCGCTGTCTTATCTCCAGCACACGTCCATCCCTCGGAAGATGAAATGGGACCTTTCCCGATATGTCCCTGAGATTACCCTCGGTGACTTAGGCTCCAAAAGGGTATACCGTCATGATAGTCATGATAGGGCGGTTCTCAGCCTGTTCCGGGTCGCTCAGGACTGAGCCCCCAGTTGGAGAAACACCAAAACTTGGCACCACTTTCCTCAACGCGTTCATGAAAGTGGAGGGTGATTTTCCGGTTGAGTTCCGTTCGCCCGGGTGGGTTCATTCCACCGAGAAATATTGGTGGGGCAGGATGGTGAGCTTCGTCCTTGCCGACCTTAGGGACTTGTTGGAGCAAACGAATCTGTACCAGGCAGTCAGGGCCGTACAGTATGGTATCCCGCCGAGTTCTCAGAACTTCTTCGGGGTCCTGGAGCGGTACAATCCTTTGACGGGGACATTCTTCACTCCGGTCGGAGAGATGGGCCTTGCCCTGCACGAGTTGCATGAGGTCTCGGGGCTGGCAACAGGGGACTCTCCCTATGAGGAATATGTCCCAACCACTGAGGAGCTCAACCTTATGAAGAAAGGGTCTCCTCAAGTGTACGAGACTTATTGGGAGGTGTTATGTCACTTCCACATTTGCGGTCAGGTAACTTCTTGGAGGTCAGGAGGAGTCAAGCAGCTGTCTTGGGCCAGCTACTTGTTTAACGGTATCAATAAGAAAGACCATCCAGTAACCCGACTGGCTCCCAGCTCCGACAAGGAGATTGACGACAGGATTACGGCTTCTGAAGGCTTCTACACCACGGTTTCGAACGAGGATGGTTTCGAACCTGACATGGTTTTTGAAAGCTTTCACCATCAGGCCCGGATTCCTGTCTCCGATCGAGCACTGTTGGCAGGCTTCTTAATGCTATAGTTGAAGCGCTGTGTGGTGCCTACGCTGCCACATGAAGTCATTGTTGCCGATGTAGTGTACCCGGCGGTGCTCCTGGCCTATGGCAGTCCCATCGCCTTTCTTCCGGCCATGGCGGCTGGCATTCAAAGCGGGTTGCGGGCGTTGACCCAGACTTTCTGCGAGGCAGGGAAGGCTGTCGATTCCCATGGTAAGCCGATTGTTGACTCAGAGGGGAAGCCGACGGTGAAGCGTCCCAACCCTCGGGTCGAGCTGCCCTACACGTACTTAATGGCTTGGTACGTGATGCACTGCCCCTCTCTGATGACGCCGGTGCCTTGGAGTGAGGGTTTTGTCCCTTTTGTACAGCGGTTGGAGGGTTGTGACTGGCGTAATACTTACATGTATTATGTTCGAAAGTGCATTTTGTCGGCTTCGAACTACCAGCTTAACCGCTGCTTCCCCGAGATTCCTGGTGCATCTTTTGGGGAACTATATACTGACTCCGCAGGCCAAGATGATTTCACTAGGCTATCAACGGGGATCTTCTGGTGGTTGATTAACATCCGGCCTGGGTATGTGCTTTTCCGGCAAAGGACTTCATGCACGATCGAGCCATATATGCCGAATCGCTTCGCCCGGCAGTTCGGCTATGATCAACTCTACGATGGCAACCCTAATGCTCGACTCGCCTTCAGTGGGAACTTGTTCGAAGGTGCTCGGGCTTGGTACTATAGCGTGGCCGGAGGGACGGAAGTAACTTTCCGTCTACCTCTCAAGGAGCCAAAGGGCCGTACCAGCTTCAGCTTCTGTACTTGGTACTTCCAGGCCAACCAGACACCATCCTTTGTTCCGGAGTATTCATGCATTGAGAGTATCAATGCAAATTTCGAAGCAAGGTCGGGGTCCGGTAAACGCTCGCGAGGCGTTGAGCAGTATCTGAAGGCTCTGAGGGAAGTAGGGAGAGGGTCGAGGGAGGAGCCACGAGCAACAAAGGCTCGACAAGCAGTGAGTAAGCGTGCTCGAGGCTCTACTTCCACTGCTGACCCTGCCCCAAAGAAGGTCCGGAGAGACTTGACGGCCGAAGTTTCTCTATCCGAAGACATCTCTTTTGGTGTTGAGGAACCGAGGGAAGAAGAGGCGGACGAGGATGATGCCCCCTTAGTCCATGCCCGCAGGTTGTGCAGCAGGGGCCCCAGGATTGTGGAGGAAGCGGAGCCTGCTGATGAACCAACCGCTGCTGACGAGGCCAAGCAGTTCGAAGTCGACATCATGAACGGAGGTGATGTTGAGATTCCGGGGGTCTCAGTTCAGCCCGAGTCTTCCTCAGCTCACGAAAGGAGAGATGAGGCACCGCAACCGGAGGTCGACATCATGAGTGATGTTGAGATTGCAGGAGTCTCAACTCAGCCCGGTTCTTCCCCTGCTCATGAAAGGAGAGATGAGGCACAGCAACCTGGGTCTCCAAGTGTGTTCGTCTCCAGTCCTCGGACAGTTGAGCCCAGCCCTACCACTTGGGTAATTGGTGGCAAGGCTCCGGCTATCGAGGCCTCTCGCGTCGAACTGTCGTCTTCCTTATCCGCCGAGGGAAGCGATTTTGAGGATGAGGTTGATTATGGTGACGAACCCGCTCCTCCTGATCCGAGTAAATTCTCACACATCTCGGAGGAGGAAATACATGGGTGCGAGCCGTTGACGGCATCACCACTGGCGGCAGTTATTGAAAAACACCTAGAGGGGGGGGTGAATAGGTGTAAGTGCTAATCTAAGAAACTCAATGCAAACTAAGTGCGCTAAATGCGGAAGCTAATGCAAATGTTGCACAAACTAATACAATACAACAAGTGTAGCCGAATTCCCCTTTCGAGGCTCTGGACTAACTCCCCTTGATTCCCCTTGAAATGGGTTGAGGTGCTATGTGAAGCTCTTGTTGGATGAGTATAAGTTAGGCACACACACACAAGCAATCCAAGCAATATAAAATACACACAATCAAGCCAAGCATATAAGAATGAATAGCAATATGAATAAATGCAAGGCAATATGAAATATGCACAACACAAGCAAATATGATATGATATGAATATGATGCTTTGCACAAATATAAGAGAGAGAGTTAGAGAGACAATGGATCAATACGCAAACACCAAGATTTGTTTCGAGGTTCGAGCACCTTGCTCTACATCCCCGCCTACACCACCGTGTAGGATTTCCACTATCTCAACTCCCACCGAGGGAACCTCTACCAAAGAGGATTTCTTACAACTCTAGGAGTACCAAACTCCTCTCTCAACAACAACCTCCTCACAACCGAGGGGTTAGGCCCGTAGCCAATACAACAACCAATCCACACACCTCTACCGAAGAGGCTCACAACCAAACACTATCACCTCTACCTAAGAGGGATCCACAACACAATCACCCGATCACCTCTACCGAAGAGGGATTCACAAATATAAGGGTGTTTACAACAATGAGGTTTACAACAAACAACCTCAAACACTTCTCTTTCTTTTTCTCTTATCTTTTTCCACAAAAATAAGATCCTAATAGTTTAGGATAGAAGATATAGCTCAAGTGTGGAATCAAAGTGTTTTTGAAAACAAGCAACAAAGAAAAACTACTTGGGAAATCTCTTGTATATGATAGAAAATGAAATACCAAATCAAAATCCCAAAACCTAGTTTTCTTTGATTTTCCAAAAACCCAAAACAAATCAAGATGAGAAGTTAAAAGCACAAAAACTCCTTTGAAAACTCTTTTAAACACTTCAGAAAACTGAAAATTTTTTCTCTTAAAAAACTTAGCCAAAATCCCCAAAGAGATGGGTTTATATAGCCCCTATACAAAACTAGCCGTTAGGCTGAGCTGGCAGTCTGACAGACTGCCGGTCGACCGGTCCGGTCGACCGCCAACGGTCAAAAATGTGACCGTTGGGCAATAGCGGTCGACCGGCCCGGTCGACCGATAAAACCCGAGAGCAGAGCTCTCAACTCGGTCGACCGGCCCGGTCGACCGTTCCAGAGACTCCAAAACGTGCACAGACTTGTGCACGTCGGTCGACCGTCCCGGTCGACCGGCCTATGGTGCAGTCGACCGGTCCGGTCGACCGACTTGGCCTGTCAGCCAGTCCTCAGTTCTGCACAGATACGGGATTTGAAAATAGGTCTTTTCACTCAATAAAAATCCCATAAATTCACAGTAAATCTAAAAAATAGTTTTAATCACAATAAAAACTATTTTTCTAAAAATATGTTTTTCTAAAACTTGTTTTATCATTTTACTTTGATAACCAAACTTGTGATAAAAATTTCAAGACATATATCAATCATATCAATTCATTTTTGTGTCTTGCCAATTTTATCAAAACAAAACTTGTATTTTATCAAACTAGAATTTTCTAAAACATGAATAGGGATATCAAAATAAGTTTGTTTACCAAGTTAAAGCATGTATGTATAAATAGAAAATATCTACTATACATATAACATATGTAAACTTGTTTTGATCAACTATTCATAAAAACCAAATATCAAATCATAAAACGTGTGTGTTTTGTGTTCACTTGAGCATATCAACTAAACTAAGCTTTACAAATATGGATCTAAAACTCTATCTAAACTAGGATACCTAAGTCTTCTTGTCGATCTTCATCTTCAAGTAGACTTGCTCCAAAACTCCATCCATGGGCTAGGCAAAGTGTGAACTTGAAGCTTTGACCCTGGAATCACCATGAATAGCTTCTAAACATCTTGTTGAAGCTAATCACCAACTAATATCCTGTTAATGATCTGAAACTTAGAAACACAAGAATATTAGTAAACATAACTACATGAGTTGATCATCATCAAAACTAGAGTGGAAGGTCATTCGGCCAACAATCTCCCCCTTTTTGATGATGACAAAACTCATGGAGTTATATATGCATGGATTAAAGATAAGCTTCAAGGAAGCTCCCCCTTAACTCATGCATAGGGATAAACAATAAATATATGCAATGAATATCAAACATGAAACATGCATATGCATAAACAATAAATGGTTCTAGATATCAAATGGAATATCTAAAACAAAATAAGCTCTAGATACCAATTACAAAGCAAACTCTATAAATCAATTAAACTTGAGATTCTTGAGATTAAAACATAATATATGCATAAACATAAGCATGCATATAAAACACAAATACTTCTCCCCCTTTTTGTCAATCATCAACAAAGGAGTAAACAATCAAAACCATAGATAAAATGAGGGGTAAAAATCTTTCTCCCCCTTTTGTCAATCAAAACAATGCAAACAATGTTCTCCCCCTTTTTGTCTAAAACAAAAAACAAAGTCAATAAGGGGTGACTACAAACATGATATCAATTAAAAAATATGTCAATGAAGCATCTTGATACCAATAAACAAGGATCAATATATGTTATATGCTATATACATTCATGAAGAGGAAGACGCTAAGTTAGCTTCCCTACACATATGCATTACATGAAGAAGGGATGACAAGCCCCAATTCACATAACACATATTATGTAATGCATAAGAGGAGATGTGAAGCTCCCCCTACACACGTATATCATATAAAGAAGAGTTGTCAAGCTCCTCAATTTATAATATACTCAACATGAATCTATATGTAAGAGAGATGTTAAGCTCTCCTTGCATATAGGAAATACAAATCAAAACTTTGAATATTTTCTTTAAACAAAATTTTGGAAATACCAATTGTAATTAAACATAAGTCTTGAATTCTTAAACATGAATCTTGAAACCAAAACAAATTTTGAATTTCTTAAATATGATACAATTGAAAAGATTTTACATAGAAACATTGATACCAATTGTAAGAATTGTTCATTTTAATTTGATGTTGATATCATATGTTTAAAATAACAACTTTTAATCATAAAGTGTGGGAGTACAAATACCAATTGAAATACAAAATCAAATTTTCTCCCCCTTTATGAAATACAAACTAAAGTCATGCATAGTCTTGATAACAATTTAAAAGTAATCAATTTAAACAAAATTGAAACTCAAGCACTAGCATAAACACAAACATATATATGTATGAAAATAGATACCAATAGAAATTGATATACTTGGAATTTAAAGCATACATACATACAAAACATATATGAGTATACCAGAAGATCAAAATGATACCAATTGAAAGAGTTCAATGATACCAATTGACATAACAATAAGTTCAAGTGTATACATCATATTATCTACCACCCAATCATAATTCAAGTTTTAAAGATTTTCAATTTAGGGCATACATGAACATGATCTCCCATCCTACCGCCCTTGGAAGGTAGGGGTTTTCAAGGATAGATTTGAAAATGTAGTTTTGTTTGAAAATCACTACCAAAGTGAAGAACACCGCAACTAGTTAAATGGAAAACTTGTTAATTAGCACGAAATCCTTCAAGCAAGGAATAAAACAAAAAAATGAAATTCACATGATAATCATCACTCTAACCAATAAAGCATACCTCATGAGAAACAAAACATGAGCAATAGATATGAGTGTACAAATAATATGTGAAGATCATAATCATGAAAAATATTTCATTAAGCTCAATTATTCCTTAAAAACACGAAATCATCAAAACTATCTAATCTTCACGGCATATGTATGTCTAATACAAACTAAAGTATACATACATATCCAAGATACAAACGAGTCCACAAGGATATATGCATGAAGGCACGTGGCTCAAAAAGGATACTCATGTATAGTCAATAGTTTGGATAAGATGGGCATATACATGAAGTTAAACATAAATACATGAAACATGAAAAACTAAATTTTCATCACAACAAATTTCATTTCAAGGTATATGTATGAATTGTCAAACATGAAGTATACATACATATCCCTAAACACAATTGAGTCCATATATAGATTTGCATGAAAGGCAAATGACTCAAAGGGTATACATGTATATCTTAAAGTTTGACAATAATACACATATACATGAAGTGAAAACTCATAAAACAAATCCAAAAATGGAATACAAGTTTGAAATGTATGAATCATCAAAACTAGACTATACTAGCACATCTAATGGGTTCAAATAAGCAATCAAGCTCAACATATATAGATTTATTTGTAGCCCACTCTATGTACAAGTATATAACTAGTCTTAATGAAAACAAACATCTAAACATATATTCAAAACATGAAGCATCAAAACAAATATAAAAGTCATCATGATAAAACTAAAACATGATTACTATGTAAATTCACATGTATTAGATTCATGATGTACATTATAGCTTAAACAAAAGTGAGAACACTAAATATGGGTTCATATAAGCATATGTGTCTCAAATACTATACATGTATGTCAAGGATCTAATAAACATGGAATGAACATACTAATCCATAGACATCAAAAACATGCTATAAACATTAAAACATGGAAAGCATGTAAACAATAAATGGGAGTAAAGGATTGTTACCAAAACCGAAGAAGCAACTCTCCTTGTCTCCAAAACATGGTGGTCATCTCCACCAAATCTTCCCTTGAAAGTGATGCATCCAATTTGATTTTCATGAAGTCCGGAACGCATCCACTCCAAGGTGTCATCACTCTCACGTCATGTGAGAGCCCACACCTACATCAAAAATAATAGGAGGGGTGGTCTTTGGTACCCATACTCTTTTGGGTCCATGGGGGTTAGTACCTTCTCTAACCCAAACAAACTTCTTGGCTAAATTTTCAACATGTAAACGATCATAACAAAATTTAGCAAGATGGCCTTTTCGGCCACAATGTGTACATGTGTACACATGAGCATACTTGTGTTGATGGTGTCCGTGTGAAGCATGTGTATGCCGTGATGGGTGTGCATGCATAAAGGATGGAACTTGTTTCTTTCGAACCAAGGTTTCCAACCGTGTGTGGTTCATGGCACATTGGCTCATAGTGGAGCCCAAACAATCTACTCTCTTCTTTAGCATACAAATATCATCATTAATCCTAGAAGAAGAGGTACATGCATTAAGTAGACTAGATGAAGAAGCTACACTAGCATGGCAAACATGAGAATCAATCTTATTTTGCAAAACAATATTTTTCTCTAAGCAAACATTTAAATCATTGGAAATAGAAATGATTTTGTTTTTCAAAACAACATTCTCTTTTAAAACAAAATCAACTTTAGAAGACAAATTTTCATTTTTCTTCAAAAGAGTTTCACAATCATTTTTAGACTTTAAAATTTATTTTCTTTTAAAGCAAGTTCCAATTGAGATCTCAATGAATCCCTTTCATTATAGACCTCAACTTTCTCTTGCAAAACACAATCAAGTCTAGAATGCAAACATTTATTTTCTTTTTCAATATCTAAACTTTTCTTTTTCAACACGTTATATTTTCTATTAACTTTTCACACACAATAGATAGTTCTTCATTTAAGGCATGGGGATCAACATAATCATTTGAAGAACTAGCACAATCATTACTATCTAGTTGAGATTCCGAATGTACCTCAAGGGAGTCATTCCCTTGGACCATGTAGCATATAGAGTTGGATTCTCCACTAGATTCCTCTTCTTGGATTTGGACTTGAAGCTTGGAGGTGGTGGTTGAAGTCAACTTGTTCCACACTGCAAAAGCGGAATCAAGATTAGAAACACACATAAGATAATCTTTAGGTAATGTGCTTCTAATAGCCTCTAGGGCTTGTGCATTGGCCCCTATATGATTGCAATCACCAAGATAACATCTCTTGGTGGCCGCAAGGAAAACATGCAAACCTAGGGTCTTTAGGTACATGGACATCCTATACTTCTAAACATCAATGTTGGAAGGGTCAAAACTAGGTGGGGTCATGAAGTCCATGGTATAAACTAAATATGTGCAAACAATCAAATGCAAATGTAGATTAGCAAGCAAATGGATCTCACTCCTAGGATGTTAAGCCTAAGTATCAGGAGCACTAGCTCTGATACCAATTGAAAAACACCTAGAGGGGGGGTGAATAGGTGTAAGTGCTAATCTAAGAAACTCAATGCAAACTAAGTGCGCTAAATGCGGAAGCTAATGCAAATGTTGCACAAACTAATACAATACAACAAGTGTAGCCGAATTCCCCTTTCGAGGCTCTGGACTAACTCCCCTTGATTCCCCTTGAAATGGGTTGAGGTGCTATGTGAAGCTCTTGTTGGATGAGTATAAGTTAGGCACACACACACAAGCAATCCAAGCAATATAAAATACACACAATCAAGCCAAGCATATAAGAATGAATAGCAATATGAATAAATGCAAGGCAATATGAAATATGCACAACACAAGCAAATATGATATGATATGAATATGATGCTTTGCACAAATATAAGAGAGAGAGTTAGAGAGACAATGGATCAATACGCAAACACCAAGATTTGTTTCGAGGTTCGAGCACCTTGCTCTACATCCCCGCCTACACCACCGTGTAGGATTTCCACTATCTCAACTCCCACCGAGGGAACCTCTACCAAAGAGGATTTCTTACAACTCTAGGAGTACCAAACTCCTCT
Organism: Agave tequilana; assembly: GCA_038442645.1. NCBI lineage: Eukaryota > Viridiplantae > Streptophyta > Magnoliopsida > Asparagales > Asparagaceae > Agave > Agave tequilana. The sequence continues at coordinate 58,094 of JAVJIF010007561.1, forward strand.
CTCAACAACAACCTCCTCACAACCGAGGGGTTAGGCCCGTAGCCAATACAACAACCAATCCACACACCTCTACCGAAGAGGCTCACAACCAAACACTATCACCTCTACCTAAGAGAGATCCACAACACAATCACCCGATCACCTCTACCGAAGAGGGATTCACAAATATAAGGGTGTTTACAACAATGAGGTTTACAACAAACAACCTCAAACACTTCTCTTTCTTTTTCTCTTATCTTTTTTCCACAAAAATAAGATCCTAATAGTTTAGGATAGAAGATATAGCTCAAGTGTGGAATCAAAGTGTTTTTGGAAACAAGCAACAAAGAAAAACTACTTGGAAAATCTCTTGTATATGATAGAAAATGAAATACCAAATCAAAATCCCAAAACCTAGTTTTCTTTGATTTTTCAAAAACCCAAAACAAATCAAGATGAGAAGTTAAAAGCACAAAAACTCCTTTGAAAACTCTTTTAAACACTTCAGAAAACTGAAAATTTTTCTCTTAAAAAACTTAGCCAAAATCCCCAAAGAGATGGGGTTTATATAGCCCCTATACAAAACTAGCCGTTAGGCTGAGCTGGCAGTCTGACAGACTGCCGGTCGACCGGTCCGGTCGACCGCCAACGGTCAAAAATGTGACCGTTGGGCAATAGCGGTCGACCGGCCCGGTCGACCGATAAAACCCGAGAGCAGAGCTCTCAACTCGGTCGACCGGCCCGGTCGACCGTTCCAGAGACTCCAAAACGTGCACAGACTTGTGCACGTCGGTCGACCGTCCGGTCGACCGGCCTATGGTGCGGTCGACCGGTCCGGTCGACCGACTTGGCCTGTCAGCCAGTCCTCAGTTCTGCACAGATACGGGATTTGAAAATAGGTCTTTTCACTCAATAAAAATCCCATAAATTCACAGTAAATCTAAAAAATAGTTTTAATCACAATAAAAACTGTTTTCTAAAAATATGTTTTTCTAAAACTTGTTTTATCATTTTACTTTGATAACCAAACTTGTGATAAAAATTTCAAGACATATATCAATCATATCAATTCATTTTTGTGTCTTGCCAATTTTATCAAAAACAAAACTTGTATTTTATCAAACTAGAATTTTCCAAAACATGAATAGGGATATCAAAATAAGTTTGTTTACCAAGTTAAAGCATGTATGTATAAATAGAAAATATCTACTATACATATAACATATGTAAACTTGTTTTGATCAACTATTCATAAAAACCAAATATCAAATCATAAAACGTGTGTGTTTTGTGTTCACTTGAGCATATCAACTAAACTAAGCTTTACAAATATGGATCTAAAACTCTATCTAAACTAGGATACCTAAGTCTTCTTGTCGATCTTCATCTTCAAGTAGACTTGCTCCAAAACTCCATCCATGGGCTAGGCAAAGTGTGAACTTGAAGCTTTGGCCCTGGAATCACCATGAATAGCTTCTAAACATCTTGTTGAAGCTAATCACCAACTAATATCCTGTTAATGATCTGAAACTTAGAAACACAAGAATATTAGTAAACATAACTACATGAGTTGATCATCATCAAAACTAGAGTGGAAGGCCATTGGGCCAACAGTTATTCCCGCTGAAGGTACTCTTTTCACCTTCTGACTTGATTTCCCTTTTCATTTTGAAGAGGAGGTTTTAACATTCTCTTTTTATGTTGCAGGGTTGGCCGAGGATATTGAGGCTGCAACCTCCTCGCATATCGAGGAGATGGTGCAAGAGTTGACCCAGCCGGAAGGAGTTGAGACTTCAGCCGCTGAGATGCCTCCAGAGAAGGCAATTACTGAAATCGGGGAGACTCCCACTCTGCAGGACGAGGAAGCAACCACTGAAGCCAGGGAGACTTCTACTTTGCAGGATTCGCCCAAGAATTCGACATCTCTGGACCTCCAACTTGGTAAGGAAGTTTTGATGTCTTGGATGTTTCTCTTTTCACCATTGTAGCTAATGTTGAGATAATTTGCAGAGAGAACTGGGGGGGCTCAGGTGGAGAGTCTGACGGTCAGTGCCCCTCCGGAAGGCCACACAGCTCAAGCCTCGGCCGAGGTTTCTGAGGAGGTCGAGCTCACTACTCTGTCATCAGCTGTGGAGGTTCCTGCAGAGGTAGCACCCCCAGAAGCGCTAGTGGCTACTCTTGCTCCTGCCGTACCGGTGGTCAGCCCGACTCTTGCGCGAGAAGAGCCGGCTTACACCCTCACCCCGTGATAGAAAGGGGGTCGGGGAGCACCTCGGGCGATAATACTATGGAATTCCTGACACGCAAAACGGTACAACAGTTCTTTGACTCGATGCGATCATGCATCGATTTCATCCTGTCTGGGGGTAGCTCCTTTGAATTCGCCCGGATGTTTCTCGGAAACTTGGCCGAGAACATCAAATTGGCCGGAGGCCCTTCGCTAGCCCAGGCGTGTCTGATGGTGGTGGAGCAGCTGGGACAAGACCTGAGAGAGCTTCGATCCCTGGAGGATGCCGGCTCATTCCACGAAGCCCAGGAAACTCTGAATAGGCTCCTTGCTGCTCAAGAGCAGGAGCGACGGGAGGTGGAGGAGAAGATAACCGATAACACCCGTCTTCTTGAAGGTTTCCAGGCTGATTATCAAAAGCTAACCGTCGAGTCCAAGGAATCTGTCATGATCATACAGGCTGCAAAGCAGGCTATCCTTGACTCTCGGGCTGCGATAGCCAGGGCTGAGGCCATGATTGCTTTTAACGAACAGAAGCTTGCTACCTCTGAAAAGATGCTAGCGGAGTTAGAGGCTGCTAAGGCGCAAGTTGAAGCAAACCTCTCTATTCGTTCATCCGAGTTGGAATCCCTCCGTGTACAAGCGCAGGGATTTTTATCTGAGGCGGATCTGCGGGCCCAAGCTCTCATGGAGGCTGAGAAGGCGCGTCAACATAAGATACATCGCCTTAGAGAGCAAATCCGTTCCTTGGCGAACCAGGACTTGTAGCCTTCCCTTTTTTTTGTAAAGAAAAGGACACTCTGTTTTACTAAAAGTGTTTGTATTAACTTTTATCAGATGTAATAAAAGTCTTTGGAGTTCTTGTTCCATCTTTATTGCCTTGCTGTAGATGAATTCAACTTCTTTTAATGAAACGCGGCGTTGACTCAAGTCTTCTTGATGAGACGCGGCATTGATTCATAGGAACCTAGATAGAACCAAGTTTTTCTGATGAGACGCAGCATCAAATCATAGAGAGACGCGGTCATCAGTTCATAGGAACTTAGGCAGAACTAAGTCCTTTTGCGGCGTCAATTCACAGAGAGAAACGCGGGTTTAATTAACGCGAATCTGTCCTGCTAATGAAGACGCGGTTCAAGTGGACGCGAAGGACGCAGTTTTTGAGTGTGACTCACTGGTCGCAGTCCTTTAGGATGCAGCGCTGGGTCTTTTGACTAGGTGCGAACAACCATCACTACCCATGCAGACACAGCTCCTCTGATGAAGACGCATTTTGGGCGGACGCGAGGGACGCAGCCTTGCGTATTTTCTGACTAATCCCACAATGGCCTAAGTCTTTTGCTGAGTTAAGTGCTTTCCCTTAACATGGGCCCCGTTTGCTGAAGGGACGCAACTTTGGGTCGCGCGAACATTCCTCTGGAATGTAGGTGGACGTCATTCAGTCTGGAAAGGGGACGCGGATTCCTGGACGTGGCTTTCTTATCTGCGTCTTGATGTAACTTCCTCGGCGTTAAATGCGGCATGACTTGAAGATTTCATAAGATCTTTGAACGTCAAGTCTTCATTGACGATTGGGAAACCGGGTCGTCCGTTGTTTCCCGAAACAGTTGTCCACGCGTTGGTTTCTCATTAGACTCAGGCGTTAATACCTTTTAATGCAAAACCGGCGCTGGCGGTTTGAGACCTATAACGGTCCCAACTTCTAATAAGCAAGATTAGCTCCACAACAATTATTTATTCCAAATCTCTTCTTTGATTCATAATTTAGAAAATTTCGGCAGCATTTTCCTTTAAAATTTTACTTTTTTCACATACAAAAATATCAATTTCGGCTCCAAGGCCTACTTATGTCCATAAAGGATTTCGGCCACATGGCCTACTTATCACAGGATATAGAAGATCTCACCAGCACCACATTTCAATAGTAAAGACGTTCCCAAAATATACTTATACCATACATCCTCTTACATAACTATCAAGGCATCCATTAACCACATAATACTACCAACATGATCACAATTCTTCACTTCACCAACATCCCATGTACCACAAGTTCTAATTACAACTATTACAAAAATTTACATACGAAGGTAGCACCATAGTACATTTAACTAGGTAGTACTGACATAAAGCATAATTATATGCACATAGTGAACAAAGATAAGGTTTTATGGAAACTATGCCATCCTACTCCTGACTACTCCAAGCTATAATATGCCTTTACCTTTATCCAGACCTGAAAGGGAAAAAATGAAAGGAATGAGCTCGACGGCTCAGCGAGTAAATTTCATAAACACCAAATGAATGCTATCAAGAATATTCTACCACAACATACCTGCAGAATTCGAGAGAAACCTTACATGAATATTAGGTAACTCCTTACCCGATTTAATAATTACAAGCCATAATTGCTAGGCTTTCTTTATGATTACTAAAAATTCCTTCTAGTATATACACAAGTTCTTACCTTGCTCTAACCTTTACTAATTATTACCACTTTCAGCCACTTTCAGATAATACCATATTTATGTTATTTATCAGGATACATTCGCATGTCACCCTAATCATAGGGTGCTAACATTTTTCCCCGTCTTCTCCCACCTACCGGTTCCCGCCCGGCCCCTTCCTCCTAGAAGTGCAACCAAGACCCATATATATATATATATATATATATATATATATATATATATATATATATATATATATATATATATATATATATATATATATATATATATATATATATATAGCATATAAATTAAACATACATATTCACGCAATGTATATACGTGATTCCCATGACCCCCGCCTTCTTCCACCTACCGGCTCCCGCCCGGCCGGTATATAGCTATTTTATGCCAAAATAATTATGATATTAGAGTATATGGGAGTATATCTTAGATATTGCAATTTTTGGTATATCTTAAAGTATTCCCAAAATTAGTATATACCTAAACTAATACTATGTATTGTAGATCAAATTTTTATTATTTTTTTTAGTTAGTGGATGTGTTAGGTGTGCATGGAGAGGTGAGATGTAGGGCTAGGATTAGTTTGATCTTAGATTTAGCCAAGTGGCAACATGGGGAAGGTTTTGACTTAGTAATAATTTGGATTATTGGGGGTCTTTTTACAAAAGATGCACCCCTTACGTTCAGATCTGAGAAGAATTCTCTCTTCTCTGTAAACAGATTTTCTTCCCCTCACCTGAACCCTAGATCCTCTCTCAACTCTCTCTCCACCCACCCACACTCTCTCTCTTGCACCCCCAGCCGAAGCCGGGGGCGCCACCACAGCCGCGCGCCACCACAGCCGCGCAGCACGCGCGGGGGAGGCGCACGGCCGCGCGAGGGCGGCGCCAGGCCGCGCGTGGCCTGGTAGGAGGGGGGAATACTTGGTTGGCCAGGAGAAGAGGTAGAATTCAGATTTGGGGAGAGTTTTTATAAGGAAAAATCAAGCCCTAATTCTGAATTTTGTTCCAAATACTCTTTTCTTCCAGAGGTTAAAAGTTGGGTAAATGTATAATAACACTCAACTAGTTCTTCTCATGATTAAGATTATTTCATAAACTAAGATTTGCTCTTGTCTTTTGCTAGGATTTGAGTGGAGGGATTGATCAAAGATCACAAGTGGGAATCCATATATTAAGGTGAGTAAATTTACATACCCACTTTACATACCAAATTCATGAGTTTAATTCAAGTAATTGATGTATGAGACTAAGAGGGATTTTAGGGAAAGTGTACTAGAATAGAGTAAGATAGCATGTAAATTAATATTTCATGGAATTAGTGACATACTTACTCTCTTTTCATTAGAGGGTGGTTACATTAATTGTTGTGTTATGTATTCATAACAATTAGAGTTAAGTTAAGTAGCATAGGGAAAGTAAGTGGTGATGGGTGTTGTTAGAATGTAAGGGTGCTTTAGTAGTTATGTTACATGTTATGTATGTGTAATGCTAAAGTCACTAATCATAATACCTAGGTATCTCCGCATGAATCACATTGTACGAATTACACATTGTACGAATTACTATGGTAATACCTATATAATAGCATGATTGAATATATGGATGACATGTGAGCATGTCGATTTTGTGATCTTGTCAACATGTTAATTGTGTAACTTATGCAACGATATATTTTGATATGCAATATATATGGGTGTGTTGATTATGGGATCTATACGTTAGTATGGTGAATCCCTATGTTTGTCAATTAAGAGGAGGAAGGGGCCAGGCGGGAGCCGGTAGGAGGGGGGAAGACGGTGAGTAATGGTAGTGCATATTGTTTATTAACATAAGGAGGAAGGGGCCGGGCGGGAGCCGGTAGGTGGAAGAAGGCGGGGGTCATGGGAATCACGTATATACATTGCGTGAATATGTATGTTTAATTATATGCTATATATATATATATATGTGTGTGTGTGTGTGTCTTGGTTGCACTTCTAGGAGGAAGGGCCGGGTGGGAGCCGGTAGGTGGGAGAAGACGGGGAAAAATGTTAGCACCCTATGATTAGGGTGACATGCGAATGTGTCCTGATAAATAACATAAATATGATATTATCTGAAAGTGGCTGAAAGTGGTAATAATTAGTAAAGGCTAGAGCAAGGTAAGAACTTGTGTATATACTAGAAGGATTTTTAGTAATCATAAAGAAAGCCTAGCAATTATGGCTTGTAATTATTAAATCGGGTAAGGAGTTACCTAATATTCATGTAAGGTTTCTCTCGGATTCCGCAGGTATGTTGTGGTAGAATATTCTTGATAGCATTCATTTGGTGTTTATGAAATTTACTCGCTGAGCCGTCGAGCTCATTCCTTTCATTTTCCTCTTTCAGGTCTGGATAAAGGTAAAGGCATATTGTAGCTTGGAGTAGTCAGGAGCAGGATGACATAGTTTCCATAAAATCTTATCTTTGTTCACTATGTGCATATAATTATGCTTTATGTCAGTACTACCTAGTTAAATGTACTATGGTGCTACCTTCGTATGTAAATTTTGTAATAGTTGTAATTAGAACTTGTGGTACATGGGATGTTGGTGAAGTGAAGAATTGTGATCATGTTGGTAGTATTATGTGGTTAATGGATGCCTTGATGGTTATGTAAGAGGATGTATGGTATAAGTATATTTTGGGAACGTCTTTACTATTGAAATGTGGTGCTGGTGAGATCTTCTATATCCTGTGATAAGTAGGCCATGTGGCCGAAATTCTTTATGGACATAAGTAGGCCTTGGAGCCGAAATTGATATTTTTGTATGTGGAAAAAGTAAAATTTTAAAGGAAAATGCTGCCGAAATTTTCTAGATTATGAATCAAAGAAGAGATTTGGGAATAAATACTTGTTGTGGAGCTAATCTTGCTTATTAGAAGTTGGGACCGTTACAAGACCAGCGTCTGCGACGCTTCCCGAAGCAACGTTCCACGCATCAGACTCCTATTGGACTTTGACAGTCGTGCGGTCATTAAGGCCGACGGTTTTGATTAATGAACCATTAATGACAGCTATCAGGGGCTGCCTATAAGTAGGGGTTCCTTCTCTCCTTTAACAGTCCATACTGTGTTCTTTTTGAGAGCGAGTGCTCTGAGAGTTTCTACCTTCCCCCTTCAAAGGACTTCACCAGGGGTTTGCCTCCATGGATGAAGATGACCCAGAGCTTTCATGCTTCTGTTTGGTCTCTTCAGAAGATTACCACTGTCAAGTGATTTCAATAACAGAAAGCATCTCTCTGAACTCCTTTTATGTCCGCGCTTCGATGCAGAGAGTTACACTCTTAATAGAGGCCTCTGCGGGTACGCCATTCTGATTTGCCATGACCTTTTTTAGTCCCAACCAATTCTAAACTTTAGTATATCTCTTAGAGAGATATCATCTGGACTTTCTTGCGAAGTCATGGTTGGTGCATTCCTCTTCTGGAATTTGCGCCATCGACTTAAGCTTCTCTGGACGCGAGCACAGAAGTCTTTGGCGCTTGGCGCTGGCTTTGCTCCTGAAGCTCGCATTTTATGGCCACTGACTTGGAGGAATTCCAACTCGGGTTGAAGGTTTCAGACCCGAATCTTCCAACTCCTGTTCCTCCAACAGAGAGATGGCAATTTTTGGCGTCTGATTCTCTGCGCGCCTTGTATCTTAAACGCGGATGTGGAATTAGGTCGCGTTTGAATTCTGTGTGTATCACAGTCTTGCTCGCGTCTGTTTCTGCCACCGTGAAAGTTTGACTCACTGCGTGGGTCATTCTCGCGTCTGCAGTCTTCAGCAATAACCGCGTTTGTGACTTAGTTTTCTTCGCTGAAGTGTACTAAGTTTCAGATGTTCTGATTCCTTTGTTTATTCCTTGCAGGTAGGCTTGATCGTCCTTTTCACTTTCGCTGGGCCCCTGGAAGAATATTTCGGCTGGCGAATTTGTTCGATGTTCGTCCACAAGGGAAGAAGTCATGGTCCTCGTCGTCTACAAGGGAAGAAGTCATGGCCCTTGTCGGGGACTTAACCCTCGCCAAGATCTCTTTGAATGCGACGCACCAGTCATGCTTGCTGGCATGGCATGGTCAGAGTAAGGATGGCGGCGAGGGGGTTACGGTGGATATAGTGGTGGTTAGCATCCCCTTCCTCTCTCACCCCAGAAGTGACATCGAGGACACTCCATGTTTGTTGAATGGCCTTCTGGCGAAAGAGATGCTCATGAATGAAGGGTTGCAGGGCTTTCTGCTGCCACCGGACCTCAAGAACACCATTGCTCTTAGTTTAGTCAGCTAGGGCTCTTTCGATGTTCACGTCATGCACCATTGTGCAATCGGCTCCAACTGTCGCCACAGTTTGGCGCTTTTCCAAACATCGTGCACTTGGAATCAGATGCGGCTTCAAGGAGTGAGTACGGCCTCTGAGAGAGAGAGGGACTTCTTTGTACTCCTTAATTGTAACACTCAATCTTATTGTATAAGAGAGCGTTTTGTATCACTTTTATAAGGCTGAATATAAATAAAAGTGACATTTTTCTTCCTGCCTCTTTCTATTGTCTTGAACCTTTTGTCTTCAGTTAGACGCATAGAAGCAGAAGATCTTTGACTTCGTCAAAATTATGATGATAATCTTAATGAGTCAAATTCCGTAGGGAAAGGTTCTATTTCAGGAACTTCCACAATACTGTCAGAGGTGTAATATTAACTTGACAGAGATGAAATAATGTTTGGTGGACCAGCCACTTTATAAGAAAAGTGACAGGTGGAACACGTACCTCCAGGAAGGTGAACTTTTATCAAGGGTTAGGATTCACTTGATTAAGCTCAGCTGGGGATTTGAAGGAAAACATTGTCAATGGTGTAGTGTTAACCTAACAATGTTTCTAGGTAGACTTGTTATTCTATTGAAGAGAATAACAAGTAAGACTAGACTCATGGGGAATCTAGGGAAGTCTTTACCGTTAGATGTGTGATATTAACTTAACGGGTTGAAAGTAGTCTTGTCAGAAGTGTAGTATTAACTTGACAAGGATGTGAGTCAGAGGTGTAATATTAACTTGACTCAAAAGTATTTCAGTTCTGTTTTGGGAAAACTGAGAGTGTCACTGACATAGGTGTGATGTTTAACTTGACAGTGAGGGTAATGCTAGAGGTGTAATGTGGAACTTAGCATTGGTCATCTCGGCTTGGATAAGGAAGTCGAGGAAGAATCATGGCCATAGGTGTATTGTTGAACTTAGCAATGACTTAGATGCAAGAGGTGTAGTGTTAACTTAGCATCGTTCGTTTCAGCTTCAATACGGAAGTCTGAAGAAAAGTGACTGTCAGAGGTGTAATGTTAACTTAAACAGTAATTTTGTCAGAGGTGTGATATTAACTTGACAAGAATTGGCTCGTGCTAAAAAAACGGTTTGAGGACCTGTCATTCTATTGATGAGAACTGACAGGTGGGATTTGGAGTGCCAGAGGTATATGTTAACTTGGCAAATCCGAAAGTTTGTTACTCTACGTAGAGTTGACAAGCAAGAGTTGTACTCGACAAGGAGTATTCGTTACCAGAGGTATAGTGTCAACTTGGTAATGATTGTATTTGGTAGACCTACCATTCTGTGGGTGAGAATTGGTAAGGGATTTTGGAGGAAAGAGTGGAACCAAGTCCACTTAGGATTTTTAGCAAACCCTCAGCTATTAACGGATTTGAGGTGCCTTTACCAACTACCGTTTGAGTTGGGCTAGCCATGCTATTCCCCTCAGCATGATGAGTTGTCGAAGACTTATGTTGGGCTTAAAAGCCAACATTTTCCTCTATCCTTAGCCGTCGGAGGCGTCGGATGTTTGATCAGAGGTGTACTTTTAACTTGATCAGCGGAAGAATACCATTTAAGGATAGTATTTCTTCAAGAACCTGCCATTGATAGGCATCATGAGTGTATCGCCATTTGAAATTATGAGGCGATACGATCCATTTGAGTAGACTGACTCTACTACGAATGGTCCTTCCCATTTGGGTTGGAATTTACCTTTTGTCTTGTGCGTCATCACCATGGGTCTTCTGACGGCTAAGACTAGGTCGCCTTTCTTGAAAGTTCGCACTTTAATTTTCTTGTTGAAGGCTCTGGTAATTCGAGCTTGGTAAAGCTCGATTTGTTGTTGGGCCTGCAAATGCTTATCGTCTAAGGCCTCCAATTCCTGGAGTCGCTGTCGATGCTTCTCCTCGGTTGTCATCTCTGCTGTCAAGGCGACGCGTAGAGATGGAATTTGGATTTCCAGTGGGAGCATGGCTTCACACCCATATACCAAAGAAAATGGTGTGGCTTTAGTTGGGGTTCGCACAGTTGTGCGGTAAGCCCATAAGCATCACCTAGCTTATCGTCCCAGTCTCGTTGACTTTTCGAGACGAACTTCTTGAGAAGCTTGCCAATAGTCTTGTTGAAAGCTTCTGCGAGGCCATTAGCGGCAGGATAGTATGCCGTTGAGGACACACTCTGGATTCTGAACTTAGCGCAGAATCTCTGGAATGCCTGGCTGACGAACTGGGGTCCATTGTCATGGACAATTCACTGAGGTACACCGAAACGGTAAATAACGTGATGTTTCACAAACTTGATCACGTTAGACGATTTTTACCTCCTTCAGAGGAATAGCTTCGGCCCATTTAGAGAAATAATCGGTTATTGCCAAAATAAACCGATGTCCTTTTGATGATGGTGGGCTGATAGGGACAACCACGTCCATTCCCCACATTTCAAATGGCCAGGTAGAGGTCGTGGAGTGGAGGTACCCTGGTGCTTGATGGATGAAATCGCCGTGGACTTGGCAAGCGTGACATCTTTTAGCATAAGTGATGGCATCGGCAATCATCTTGGGCCAGTAGTAACCCAATCTTTGGAGTCGATGTGCCAGTTTTGGGCCAGGTTGGTGGGCTCCACACATGCCGTCGTGGGCTTCTTTCAATACCTCTTGAGCCTCGCTTGGTGAGAGGCACCGGAGCAAGATCCCGTCATGCGATTGACGATACAATGTTCGTGTAATCGCATTGTAGTAAAATTTAGGGGCTTTCCTTCGAATGGCAGCCGCTTCCTTGGCGTCCTCAGGTAGGATGCCATACAAGACATAGTCGATATAGGGGAATCGCCAGTCTTTAAGCTCTGGTCCGGTTGACAATTCCAGCGCTTCTTTGCCTTGACACTCTCCCTTTGACTCCTGATAGTCTTCGAGGGCAGTTCTCGGGCAATACAGGTCGTGGCTGTAGACGAATATTTTCTCCATTGCTCCAGCTGGAAGAGCTAAGGAGGCCGCGAGGGATGCGAGTGCATCTGCGTGCGCATTTTGCCTGCGCGGTACATGGTCAATATAGAAGTTTGTAAACCTTTCGGCCATGCGGATAGTTGCGTTGTAGTAGGGTACTAGGTCCTCATGTCTGACCTCGTACTCCCCGCGAACTTGGCTGACGATGAGTTTAGAGTCGCCATACGCCTCGAGATTTTTAACGCCAATCTCATCGGCGAGCTGTATCCCAATCAAAAGAGCGTTGTATTCTGCTACATTGTTGGAACAAGGCTCGGCTAATGAGACAGCTCGGGGAATCACATAATTCTGTGGCGAGACGAGTACTACTCCTACCCCCGCTACGATGTGTCCTTTTGGCTTGTTCTAAACGTCTAGCCGTTTCCTCAGGAGTGCCTGTCATGTAGGCGGAGGCCTCCTTCTCAACGGAAGAGTTTGAAGCCCGTGATTCCACTACGGCGGAGTGAGAATCATTCACTTTAATGCCATGGGCTAAGGCATTATAATCAATCGGGGGAATGGCCCCGGTCTGGGTGCGAGTGTGTCGGTACACTCCTTCCGGTTCAGAGTCAGACTCGTCAGAGCTGACTGCAGGTTGTTTTCCCTTACTCCTGCTCGTCATATTCGCAGTGAGCTCCGGGTACTCAATGTCAGAGAAGGTTCTCCTTCTGTGGGAGCGCCTTCTTTTGGCTGACAGGGGAATCAGGGTCAGCTGTCTAACTAAAGACTGCTGGTGCACACCTGAATCACAATGGCACTCAGAAAGCATACGGATGAGTCGTTGGCAGCAACATGATGAAGTGACCTGATTAGCACTTCTTTTCTTCGTCAAGTAATCCCTCAAATCCACGAGAGGGGGATCGAAGAGACTAGCCTCACAACGTCGAAGACAGGAGGCATCCATGTGCTGTATAGCCTGGACGCAGGCTTCAGGGACGCGATTTTCGCGTCGCGGCTGTAAGACGCACGTCAAGCATCTCTGTTGGGACGAGACGCGATTGTCGCGCTGCGGCTCGGCGCGTCGGGGCAGAGACGTTTGAGAGAGGATGAGCTGCTGGGCCCCACGCTTATGGGCGCGTGCCTCTCGCGCTTGACGAGGCGCAGAGGCTTCACCTTGGCGTTTGGTGAGTTGGTCTTCAGAGGACCTAGCTTGAGGAGTCTCGCGTTTGGGCCGCCAAACGCGGACTTCTCGTGCTGGACGTGGCGCGGGCAAGGCGCCAGGTTGTACGTCGCGTCCAGCCTCAGTCGGACAACCAGTGGTTCCAACTTGTAGCTGACGCGCACGTCTCCTCTGACGACGCTCGGCATTTTGGTTGCGTCGTGGAGGTGGAGAGAGACCAACGACGACCTGATGCTGGACACCAGAGATTTGGACCACGCGGGTCTCCTGAGAGACATTGACGCGTGTGTTCAGTGCTGCGCGGTTGATCGCAGCAGCAGTTGTGCCTGAGATCACGCGGGCCTTCTGAGAGGTGTTGGCGCGTGTATCTTACTTGGCACAGTTGGCAGCAGCAGCGCCCGAGAGAGCTTCAGATCGGGCTTCGGGGGCATTCCCCGTCGAGACCCTGCGGCAGACGCGGGTCCTGGGGCTCTTGGAGCCGGAAGAGAGAAACTCTTCGTACTTTGCCTGGTCGAACTCGACAACGAGTGATTCGACCATCTTTTCCTCACGAAGGACGTCATCATGCGCCACGATTTGCTCATCAGTGACAAATGAAGTCCCCAGCGGAGTCGCCATCTCTTGTTCGCAGAGGAAAAATTCGCGTAAAGTTTTCTTTAATCAATTGAAAGTTTACAACGGATTAATACTCCGATTACAAGGGAGGGGGATGTTGAGTCTTGAATCCTCCCTTTGTTTAGTGCTGGGTTCTTCGTGTGGCGGTGGAGAGTGAATCTTGTTCTCCGTTGACCGGATGACCGTCGGGATCGTCAGGGATCTTCTCTTTGGCTGGTAGAAGGAGTAATACAGCTCTGTCTACCAAAACTCTCAAAGAGAAGGTAGGCAAAGGGCAACTCGTACGCAGCGAGCTTGTTGAAGAGTTTAGCTCTCTTTCTCCTGTCTCTGTCTTGTTGTCGTCTAACTAAAGAAAATCCGACCCCTTCTTCAATAGCGACGGGGCTATTTATAGGGGTTCCAGGGTGAACGTGCCCCCTAAAAACGCTCCACAACGAGGGGCTGACCTCCCCGCTATGTGGGCGGCGACTGGCCCCATAACCAGGGCGGTTATAACCGAGACGCGGGTGTCGAGCCCACGCGCCTTGATGTTGAGACGCGGGTGTCGAGCCCACGCGCCTTGATGTTGAGACGCTGCTTTTTAATGGCTTGTCTTTTAGTGATTTTTAGACAGCCTACAATACCCTAGATGGAGACCGCTACTACCTCCCAGAGAGTAAGCGTCACTATTCTCTGGCCTTCTTTCAGTGAGTGACTGCATAGCAAAAGACGACCTGGTCATCAGGGCACGAAATCCGTGCATGTAGGGATTCTGACCAGTCGTAGATTCAATAGAAGTGTACCTCTATGAAGCATTCTCATTCTGCACCCGGGCAATGTTAGTCGTGATGTACCCATGGGGAAGAACCCGAGAAAAGTCTCGACCTTATTGAAATAATTCATAAATGCGAGAGGAAATTACCCTGCCACAGACTGTCAGACGCCAGGGTGGGTAAGCGTCTTTAAATAATAGTGGTGGAGCAGCCTTACACTGTATGTGTTGGAAGTATTTGAGACGATCTGCAGCTAGGACATTACCAGGCTGTCAGAGCTACATGTTTTGGGATCAGCATCAGCATACCCACTTTCTACGCCATTCTTGAGATGTATTGTCTGGCGTCGGGGATATTCTTTACACCAGTCGGTGAGCTGGGGATGGCGCTCCACGAGATGTGAGAAGAATCGAACATCCCAATGGGTTTGTTACCATATAAGGAGTATTTTTCGTGTGCCAAAGAGTTAATACAGCTGGAGAAGAAGGAACTGGCCCTCTACGAGATATATCGAGAGCTCATGTGTCATTTTTACATATGTCTTGACCTTCATTAAGGCAATAGCCTGAAGACTTGGGTCGACAATTTGTTCCCCTCTCTGGACGGACCTCTCGAAAGTCTTCAGACTCCAGTGGAAGACAAGCGGATTGCTAAGGCTATGAAGACAAGTAATCATGAAGATGTCATCCTAGAGAAAGATGACAGGGACTATGAGTGAGGGGACGTATTGTTGAGCTTTCATCGTCAGGCCAAGATACCGATATCCCAGAAGGCATTGTTGGCTAGTTTCTTGTCAGCATGGTTGAAGAGATGTGTAATCCCCTTTCGACCCCATGATAACATTACGCCTTTAATGATCTTTTCGTCCATTCAACTAATGTATGGATGATCGCTCGAGCTGTTTCCTGCTATGGTCTACCGCATCCAGAGTGGGCTCTGTGCATTGACGGAGCAATTTTGCGTGAGGATAACCGCTAAGTGGGCGGGGAAAGAATTAGTCTTCCCACGTGATGGGCCTTCTCCTCGAGTGGAGCTACCATATGCCTATTCAATGGCGTGGTTTGCACTTCACTGTCTGGTTCTCATCCAGCCAGGGGAAAAGCCTTCAGAGGGTGAATGCCATGCCTACCTCCATCATTTCGAGAATATTCAGTGGGTAGGTCAGTACTTGGTGGGAGCTCGGAGGATGGTTAGTTATAAAGACTCAGATAGCCTCTTCCGTTGCTTCCCTGATATCCCAGGTATAGAGTACAATGGGCAATTCTAGGACAGCGGGGACAACCATACTTTTCTCAGGTTGGGCACGTTTAAAGGTTGGCAAGCATCAGACTGTCTCACTTGGTGTTCCAAAGCAGCGATGAATACTATCTTGAACCTTAGCTGCTCTGCTGCTTTACCAGATAGTTCGGCTATAACTAAGTGTATATTGGAAATCCAAACCCTCAGCTTGGATACGTGGGGATCTTGATTGATGGTGCTAAGGCTTGCAGACACTTCATAGCTGGTTGAATAGGAGATCATTTTATCTGCCGCACTGAAATCCCAATCCGATACTAGTCTAGGGTTTTGTCAGTGGTACCAGGCCTCGAACACGCCCTCATCCTTATACAAAATTAATTTCACCGGAATAAAATAGATTGGAGCCTATTTGAAGGCAAAGGGAGCATAGCAGCAACAAAGAAAACGCGTCCGAGTACCAGGACTTGTCGAATACCTTGCTGATGTTGGTAGTGAGGTTTCAGTTGCCGCGAGCCCACACCCTGACGAAGTAGGTAGTGAACCTGCTCAAGAAGTTGCTGCGAGCCCACACCCTGGTCAAGTGGGTAGCGAACCTACCCAGGAAGTCGCTGCCACTGCTGACATCGAGGAGGGGGTGGAAGAAGAAGAGGAGGATCCCAACGCTCACTTCAAACGAAAGCGCAGATCGCCTTCTCTAGTCGTTTCTTCTTAGAAGAAGAGGAAGAAAACTGTTAAGCCCTCAAGTCGGCATCGAGACTCTACAAATTAGAGAGGCGAAAGCACCGATAGTTCATGCCCCTCCTCATGTTGCTTAAGTGGCTGCTTACGTCCCCCTCCTGCTCCACCAGTGGTTGAACCAGCTGCCGGCAAAGTTTCGGGGCAGTTTGTACCGGTTATAGATAATATCAGCTTTCTCTATTTTAATTGTCCACTTTCGTGACTAACTCTAAGTCTTAGAATGCAGATAAGGAGGAGGATGAGGCATAGGACATCCTCTTTCCACATTGTACCGAAGAAGTGGTGACTACCTCAACTCGGAGGGCTTTGATGGAGACATGCCAGATATCAGGTCTTTCGTCCAACTTGAGGTAACCACTCAAAGAGGTGACTCTGAGGATGTGGGAACCCTTGAGACCTCTGATGCTCCCGTGGAGAACATCCCTCTCCCAGTTACTCCCATTGAAACGCCTGCTCCCGAGGTTCCTCCTGCTGTCAACGCTGCTGTGACCGAGCATGTCTCCATTGGAACTCCCCAAGGTAAGGTAGTAGAATCTGAGGTTAACATCATAACCTCAACCTCTGCAGGTAATGATTGTAGTGTTTTAAATTCAGCAAACATTTTCTATATTCATTGCTAAATCCAAAAATTTTGCAGAAGCTCCCGTGAAAGTTGCTCCTCTGGCGACATCAGAGCCTGAACATGAGAAGAAAGTGGCTCCACTGGTGATCGATCCTGTGTCATTGAGCCTTATTCATCAAAGTGTAGTTCAGCAATAGGCCACACTAGGGGACTTGTCGGTGGCAACAGTCGAGGCGGAGCCTGTCTCTCCTACTTGGACAACACCGGAGCAGGGTGAAGATCAACCAGAGCCTGAAAAGGAGTTGTCTTCAATCCCACAGCTCTTTCTAGTCCTTCGGCTTCTGACTTGGTGGAGGCCTCTGAAGCTGGTTCTTCGACAATCACCATTAGGTTGATCTCTGAACTGGACTTTCATTTCTTGAAGGTTGTTCCTCTGAAGATTCATTTTCCAAAGATCGCTCCAATAGCCGTGACCCCAACCATTCCAGAGTCATCCATAACGGCCTTGCCTCAGCAGAGCCCTCCTACATCCATTGTCCTTCCACCGATCGAGGTTGATTCCCAGGATGAATTCATCGGAGAGCTCAGGAAGACTTCTACAAAAGTTTGAAGCGTTGTCTCCCCATAATTTTCAAGAGCGCCCATGCTTTTTTTGTTTCTTAGAAACTTATATTCTCTCGAGCAGTAGAAAGTATCCGGGATATTGGAGGGGTTACCGAAGCTGAGTCCTTGGAAGAAATGGTCAACAATCTTGAAAGGAATATCGGTGAATGGAATAACCTGAGGCAATTAGACCTCACTCTATTAGTTGAAGCTGAACTGGAACTACCATACCCTGATTCCAGTATATGTATCCCTGATTCCAGTATATGTATCCTTTTACGGTTTTTGACGTTTTGATCGTACACATATCATTTCCTGTACGTATTTTCATCTATTTGACCCGAAATTTTTACACGATACTCTACATGGCACTAGATTCTACCCTAGAAATTTTAGAAATTTTCTTTTAAATAATTATTTAATTAAATAGTTTCTCTCTCCTTCTATTTTTCCTTTTCTTTCTCTTTAAAAATCTTTTTTTTTTCAATTTTCTTCATTTTTATTTTTATATTATTTTTCCATGGGACATATACACATAACCCCCAATAAATCAATATTTGTTATTTCAATTCTTTTTCTTTTCTTTTTCTTTTCTTTTTCTTTTCTTTTCTTTTTCTTTTCTCCATTTTTCTAGAAAATTCCATGGCTTCTCTAAAAAACCAACTATTTGGCTTCTATTATAAGCCTCTTCCCCTTCCTTATCTTCTCCCTCACCTGCCAAGGCCATGGTGACCTCCTCCCTCTCTCCCTCCATCATTCTCTATAGAAAATCACTAAAAAGGCCTCCAAAATTTCCTAAAAATCATAAACCCTACTACCGCCTCCTAAAACTATTCCACCACCACCATAACCTCTCTTCCACCTTTCCTAAACCGGCCACAATTTTCCTTAATTTTTCCATTTCATTCTCTCTCTCAAAGGGCCAAAAACCCCTTTCTCTCTGGAAAACATATTTTCTCTCTCCATAAAATAATTCTACCATCATCACCACCACTACAACATCCCTCCCTCTTCTTCTAGCCTAAACACACCTCACATAATTTTTCTCAATTTTCTCTCTCTCTAAAAGCCCCAAAATGGCACTTTCTCTCTTCTTCTACACTTTCTCTCTCTAGATTTCTTACTACCTCTCCTTCATAGTTTAGGCCGCCAGCCACTATGGGTTCCATCACCTGGTTCTGCACCTACTACTACACCCTCCACCCCATCAAACACTCTTTCCCTCTCCTAAAAACCTACTTTGTCTCTCCTCTCTCTAGATTTCTCTCTCCTCCTTCATCCTCCTTCAGGTTGGCCACCTCCTTGACTGCCATCACATGCTTCTCACCTCCCATAATTTTCTCCATATTTTTTTCCTTCAAAGGACCCCAAAACCCTACTTTCTCTCTCCTCTCTCTAAATTCTCTTTAGATATTCTCTCACCTCCATCACCTCCCTCAAGGCCACCAGTTATAGGACTGTTCCTCTCTCTCTTCTCCACCTCATTACAGTCCCTATTTTTCATTGAAAATTCAATAAGGGAAAACTTACAAAAGAGACTTGAGGAGCGAAATTACAAGTAATTAAAAGAAAATTTACAAGTAGATCTCCTCTGCGATTTCTGGGGAAATGTGCTAGTGAGAGTCTAATCAGTGCGTGACCACTTTATCCCATTGATGATGCAAGCAATCGATCTCCGAATGCTATTA
Organism: Agave tequilana; assembly: GCA_038442645.1. Classification (NCBI taxonomy): domain Eukaryota; kingdom Viridiplantae; phylum Streptophyta; class Magnoliopsida; order Asparagales; family Asparagaceae; genus Agave; species Agave tequilana. The sequence goes on from JAVJIF010007561.1 coordinate 77,368, forward strand.
CCTGAGAATTCCTTCTCGCCTGGTTCTGGAGATTCCTTAAGAGATGAAGATCTTAGGGCACTAGTACCCTGAATTTATCTTTGTAGGATTAGAGAAGTGATTCTCTAGATTCTTAAAGGCGAGAGAGTAAAGCTCTTGTTGACTTAAGCTTTGAAGCCACCAAAGAAGCTTATGCTCTTCAAAAAGCCTCTTGGACTTGAATTTCTTCAAGATCCTGAGCCTAGGCTACTAGTGGGCTATTTATAGGCTCAATAGAGAATTATGATTCTCTTGATTGTCTCCTCTTATTGAGGGATCATGGGTGTAACTACCCATTAACTCCCCCCCACTAACTTAGTGGGGCGGTTACTCTCCTCATGCGAAGCTAGCTAGTGGAGGCGAGGCTAACCTCCTTATGCAAGGCTAGCCACTTGGAGGCCTAGCTAGTTGAGGCGAAGCTAGCCTCCTCGGGCGATGCTAACTAGTGGAGGCGAGGCTAAGCCTCCTCATACAAGGCTAGCCAGTTGAAGGCGAGGCTAGCTAGTTGAGACAAAACTAGCCTCCTCAGGCGACGCTAACCTTCTCATGCGAGGCTAGCCAATTGAGGCGAGTCTAGCCTCATTATGCAAGGTTAGCCAGTTGGAGGTGAGGCTGCACTTTAGCGGAGTTGTACCAAGCTTCAAGTGAAGGTAGAAGCAAGCTCTTAGCAGAGTTGTGCTAAGATTCAGGCGAAGCTAGGAGTTAGCTTTCTGTGTGACTGTGTAGAGCTTCAGGCGAAACTATAATTAGCCTCTGATGGCTGTAAGTTAGCTCTCTTTAGAGCTATAAAGAGCTTCATGCGAAGCTATCAAAACAGCTTCAGGTGAAGTTATAATTAGCTTCAGGCGAAGCTAGAATTACCTTCAGGTGAAGCTGTAAGTTAACTCTCTGTAGAGCTATGAAGAGCTTCATGTGAAGTTATCAAGAAAGCTTCAGGTGAAGTTATAATTAGCTTCAGGTGAAGCTAGAATTACCTTCAGGCGAAACTCTAAGTTAGCTCTTTGTGGAGCTATGAAGAGCTTCATGCGAAGCTATCAAGAAAGCTTCAGGCGAAGCTAGATAAACTTAGCCTCTCAGGTGAGGCTATTTGCGAGGCTAAGTATTGAGCTAACTTAACATCTTAGACCTACTTAGGTCTCTTCAAGGCAACCTTGGCTTATTGCCTGCTTCACTGGATCAGTAGAGTCCAAGAACTACTTTGTCCCTAGGGGATGAGCAGAAACTGGTCGTCAGCTGTCTGCGACTTGTCTTTTGTAAATATCGACAAGTTAGACATCGTATAGACCAGTTGAAGAGCTGTTTGAGATTTTATCTTTTTTTGAGTGTCAACAAAATCCCCTCAATGTTCAAATCCGCAATGGGATGGTTCGGATTTCGAAATATTTTGAATTACTTCGGGTGTTCAAAGGGTGAGCATTCACCAAGTAGAATTCTCCAAAGAAATTAGAATCGTGACTGAAAATTATTCAAAGGTTAGGAATATGATAAAATCAGTCTGAGAATGAGAGTTCACTGGGGACAACAGAGAGCAGATCTAAGAATCTATCTGTTCAAAGGTAATGTGGACATATAGATTAGGAATCGCTAGAAAGACGATTCACTGGTCAGAGGTGATAAATTGGACATAACAGCGAGAAACGTCCCTACCGGACTGAAAGTTAGATCTGGGTATCCATCAGTTCAGAGGTGACAAACTGGACATAACTGATTAGGAATCACCAGACACGAAGCCTTATAGTTCAGAGGTGACGAACAAACTCGAAGTGTTTATTGTTCAGAGGCATCGAACTGGGCATAACAGCAAACGAAAAGCGAAGACTTGGCTATCTGTCGGTTCAGAGGTGATTGACTGGACATAACCGATTGAGAAGCCACCAAGCTCGAAATTTTATCATTCAGAGGTGATGAACTGGACATGATGACAAAATGAAGGTGAATTCAGTTTTAGGGACCCGTCTATTCAGAGGTGATAAACTGGACATGATAGACTAAGACATACTAAACTCTGAATCCACTGCCAGAGATAGTCATATTAACTTAGTAGCTAGCCCTCTAGGAACTGCAAAGGTGAATTGGATATGAGCACCCGTCAGTTCAGAGGTAATATGGACATGACCAACTAAGAGACACCAGTCTTGCAATTCACTGTTCAGAGGTATTCGTATTAATATGACAGCAAGAACTCCTGGCCCTGACGGGGGAAGGAGAACAAGGTTATGAACTCGTCTATTCAGATGTGTTAAACTGGACATGACAGTTTAGTATCATAAAAGGGAAGAGATCTAGGCATCCATGGTTCGGAGGTAATATGGACATAACCGATTGGGAGTTACTAGACTCAAAGTTCTATCGTTCAGAGGTGGCGAACTGGACATAACGACAAGGGAGTACTTCCTACTGGACTTAAAAATGAGACTTGGCTATTTGTCCGTTCAGAGTTAATATGGACATAACCCATTGAGAAACTACCAAGCTCAAAATTTTTACCATTCAGAGGTGATAAGCTGGACATGACGGTAAAAGAAGAAATTTCGCAGGGAGAAATAGGCTTTGATCATAAATCCCGTGGGAAAGTTGGTATTTCCTTTGGAAAATCATTTGAAAAAAAAAATTGTCAGAGATATTGTTTACGTGACAACCAAGAAAGTCCACTGGGGGACTAAAAAGGGTAATAATAGACTCCAAGGGGGTCTATCAGAAACTCACTGGGGAGATAGAAAATGAATCCCATAAGAGATTATATGTTAGAGAAAATCATTAACATGACAAAAAGAACTCCGTGGGGATTCGGTAGGGAAAGGATTATTCCCTAAAAAGTTGTCAGAGGTAAGCATTAATGTAACAACCAAATCCCTTGCTGGGGAATTTGAAAGGAGATCTTGTCGGAAGTAACCGTAACAGCTTCTCTGCTTAGGGATTTTTAAAGCAACTTGTCAGAGATATGATGTTAACTTGACAAGAATTCATTTACTGTTAGAGGTGTTTGAACATAACAACTTCTGAGTGGACCTGTCATTCTATTGAAGAAAATGAGAAGTGAAGTTTGATCTGCTGGGGATATTAGTAAGATCCGTCGGGATACTCAAAAGGTTTTATTGTCAGAGGTGTGAGCTTTAAGCATGACAGTTCTGATCTGTGATTCATTTTATTGAAAAAATGAATACAGCCTTTTATGCTCCTACCATTCCATGGACGAAAAATGAAAAGCAAGATCAGATTCCTTAAGATTTTTAGCAAATTCTCAGCTATCAACGGGTTTGATATGCCTTTACCAACTATCTTTGAGTTGGGCTAGCCATATTTTTTTCCTCAGTATGATGAGTTGTTGAGGATTTTATATTAGACTTAGAAGCTAATATTTTTCTTAGCCTTATTCACCGAAGGCTTCAGATCGTATCACATAAAGTGAAAATTTCTGTATTCCACTGGTGACCTCTAAAATCTTGCTGGAGATTAAAGAGTTAAGTCTAAACTTCATGAGAAATTTGTCGGATAGGTTGACATTTCTCGTGGAGCGTCACCTTTTATTCATCAAGACTCTAGTTCTCAGCTGATCTTCGTATATAGATATAGAGTGCAAACATCGTAATATATCGAGTAAGTCGAGATTCTTCATGGAGTTTCACTTTTGTTCATCATAATCAAGATTCTAGTCACAGCTGATCATCGAATCTGAACATGAATGTGAAAATATTAGAAAGGTCCTGCAAGGGTGCATCACGAACCTTCTTCGATGAATTTAGCTCATTCAAGATTGTCGTGAAATCGAACTGATTTACCAAAAGAAAAATGCAAAGATGGTTGAAATTGATTCCACCTGTGGAAAGAGACTCTTTGAGGAGATGAAATAGTCAGTCGAGTCTGACTTGATGATCAAAGGTGTAATATTAACATGATCATGTATGGTACTTCTTTGATCAGAGGTATAGTGGTAACGTGATCATGGATAGCACTTATCGTTGATTGGCATCAGGAGCGTGTCACCATTTGGATTCGCTACGCGATAAGCTCCACTTGAGTAGATTGCCTCTACTATGAAAGGTTGTCCCCATATGGTTGGTGGAATGATATATTCCAATCCCCTGCGTGTTTTCCAACATCGTTGGCTGTTATGTCTCGTTGGGGGTCTGGTTGTACTGTCGCAAGTATTATTTGCCAGACCTAGTGCTTGTCGGCTATCAAATAGCGGTTGAGACAGTTGCCTTCTCTTCAGAGCTGCTGAGAGGAGTTGCTGGTGTGGTGTTATCTACTGCGAGAAACATTGCAAGACTTGCCTTTAACTTTGGACTGGATTCAGTATCATTACTTTAGCTGTTGATGGGATAAAACCCATGGCTTTTGGAAGTAGAGTTGACTACCTACATACTCTTTTAGGATAGGGGTTAGGCAGTGGCCCTTTTATGTTCTGACTTCAGGATCAAAACACTCGCTTCAATCAGCGCTTGAATTTTTTCCTTAAGGACATTGCACCTGCAAGTAGGATGATGAACCATCCTATGGAAAAGATAATAGTTAGGATAATTCGTTCATCCCACTTTATCTAGGTGTCTAGCCTCTGGAACTTGAGCTTGTTGCCTTTGTTGAACAAGTGGAAAAGTGTCACCACACACTCAGTATTGTCTCTGATACTCCGAAGTCCTGTTGGAGTTACCTTTCTTTGATCCAGTTCCTCCATATACTTTCAATACTGATGTATCAGAAGATTTAGCCGTGTCATAAATTTTGCTATTGATTCCCACTTGCTTTTGGGGGTCTCAAACTTTTTAGTTGATTTTTCAGCTATCTCGGTTTGTTCAATAAGCTCCTTCCAAGTGTGAGTTTTTACAGCTCCTATGCAAACTTTCACTTTATCGAGGAAGTTATGCATACATGTCTGAAGCAACGTAGGCAAAGGCATGCCTGCAGACCATATAAGAGAAAGATTGTAGGACCTCTCTATGTAATCCTGTACAGATTTCCTCCTTTCTGGACTGTCGAAAGGAGTGTGTCCATGGTCACCTCGGTATCATCCTCGTAGAATCGGGAAAGGAATCGGGTTTTCAAGTCTATCCAAAAATTGATGGAGTTCATGGGGAGATTCTTGAACCAATCAAAAGCTACCCCCTTGAGGGTGCCAATGAACAGTCTAGCTATGATAGCATCATTACCTACTACATTATCGGTTTACGATCGGAAGTAGTAAATGTGCTGATTTGGCGAGCTCTTGCCATCATATGATCGCTGCGTTGGTGGTTTAAACTTTGGCGGATATGTGACTAAATCCCATTCCAAGGGGAAAGGACGGACTGCCCCTACTTTTTTCTGTTCATTCCTTTGGGCCAGAGATGTGATCTGAGCTTGGATGCCTTTGATCACTTTGGCATCCATTGAAGAGCCCTCCTTTGAATGATCGGTCTTGGGAGGTTCATTGTTGTTGTTCTCCTCATTTTCGTGATTATTACCCGTTGTGTTATCATTATTCCAGTTTGTCAGAAGCTGAGCTAATATTTACTGGATGTTGTCCAAGGCTTCTTGTTGGGCCTTGGAAGTCTGCTCCTGTGCCTCCATACGATGACGGAGATCATCATCGTTGTTGTTATCAACCATGTTGGCTGATATGAACCCTGCCTGCACAGAGCTGATGGTGGTAGAGGAAGCGTAGCCGCTGGCTTCTTCTTCATCATCGGACCATTAAAATTGGTATCTCAATGGTTTGGCAACATAGCTTCTGAGGAAGAAGGTTATCCATAATTATAGGGTAATGCTACCCTGAATTGAGTACCTTGGAAGGCACCCTTTTATTCGACCAGAACCTGACCTAAGCCGGGGATATAGTCGGGCCCTGGAGAACTGAATGAGGGAGTGCAAACCCCTATTTTCTTCTTTGAGATCGTAGCAGATCCCTTCCTCTACTTATCATGTTGACACAGGCAGCTGCAAGGTGAGGCACCTTCACTGTCTTCTTCTTTCGAGACTTGGGCTTCTCAAAAGTTTGGACTGATAACCAGTTGAACACTGGTTGTTGGCTTAGAGGAGAAGTTATAGAGATTGACCCCAAACAACAGTGGATGAAATGCACCGTCATAGGTTGAACCCCGCTTGTCCACTGGGATGGCGAGATGTGAACTAGCTCTTCGGAGCGGAGTTTTCACTTGTTGCTCAGATAGTCCCACAAGTCGTGTTATCTAGATCCAACTGATCCAGCATGGAGACTCGAAAACTGAATGTTAGCCCGCTTGGGTTGAGAAACCCTGAGCTTAGCCTTTAAAGCGTTCTTTTTGGCTATAGGCGAAGCTAGCATAGCTTCCCCTAAAAGAGTCTCTTTGCAAGGCGAAGCTACTGTTTTAACTCTGCTTTTGAAGGCGAGCTTAGTTTAGCTATGCAGAGCTTTTCTCTTGAGCGAAGTTGAACTAGCCTCACTGTTAGTACTCAGTGGTGCTTCATTTTAACCTCACGGCTAAGATTTTTAGCACTTAATATTTTAGTTCTAGCCTCGCAGTTAAGAACTTTTTTAACACTTAGTGCTGTTCGTGAGAGTGACGCTGAATCAGCAACGTTATTAGCACACATAGGTGTTTTAGCCTTAGCCTCGTGTGATAGGCGAGGCTGAACTCTGCAAAGAGTTGAATTAGCTTTACATTATGAAACTATTTGAGTACTTAGTGCTTTGGTTTTGCTACTAGCCGCGAGCCTAGCACTGCCCAATGGTGCTGATGACGTAAGTGGGGCTGCAGTAGCCTCGCTGTTAGCACAAGGTACTTTAGCCTTAGCCTCCTAGGACAGGCGGGGCTTAGCTCTGTGAAGAGCAGAAATAGTCTTACAGTTAGAGACTATTTTAACTTTGCAGGAAGCTGAATCAAGAGATCTATCTCTAGCCTCGTATGAGACTACAGAATTTACAATCCACATAGCCTTAGCAGAGGCAGTTTTAGCTTCATAAGGAACCTTTATAGCTTCGCACATAGTGTTAACATGATGGTGCGAGGCTATATTAGCCTCTACTGAGACTGTGCTAGACTCGCTTAGAGTCTATTTAGCTTTACTTGAGACTGTAATAGGCTTGCAAAGAGCCTTATTTGTCTCAACAAATAATTGCTTTCAAGAGTTTGTCAGAGGTGCTCTGGTTATGCTGACCTTCCTGTGCTTGCGCACATGTAGGAGGCTTGTGCTACCCCCAAAAAGAAGTTGTTCAAACCTCTCTTGGTCAAAGTGAATGACCAACATCTCAGCAATAGACCGGAGGGTCTGATCCTCGCATTGCGACACTTGATTCTCAACAGTGGAGAATGCAGTCCCCAGCAGAGTCGCCATCTTATTTTTCAATGAAAATTCAATAAGGAAAAACTTACAAAAGAGAATTGAGGAGCGAAATTATAAGTAATTCAAAAAAATTATAAGTAAATCTCCTCTGAGATTTCTGGGGAAGTGTGCCAGTGGGAATCTGATCAGCGCACAACTACTTTGTCCCGTTGATGATGCGAGCAATCGATCTTCGAATACTATTGCCTGAGAATTCCTTCTCACATGGTTCCGGAGATTAATTGAGAGAGGAAGATCTTAGGGCACTAGCACTCTGAATTTATCTTTATAGAATTAGAGAAATGATTCTCTGAATTCTTGGAAGTGAGAGAGTAGATCTCTTGTTGGCTTAAACTTTGAAGTCACCAAAGAAGCTTATGCTCTTCAAAAAACCTCTTGGACTTGAATTTCTTCAAGATCCTGAGCCTAACCTACTAGTGGGCTATTTATAAGCTTAATAGAGAGTTATGATTCCCTTGATTGTCTCCTCTTAATGAGGGATCATAAATGTAACTACCCATTAACTCCCCCACTGACTTAGTAGGGTGGTTACTCTCCTCATACGAGGCTAACTAATGAATGCGAGGCTAGCCTCCTCAGGCAAGACAAGTTAGTTGAGACGAAGCTATCCTACTCGGGCGATGCTAACCAGTGGAGGTGAGACTAGCCTCCTGATGCGAGGCTAGCCAACTGGAGGCGAGGCTTACCTCATCAAGCGAGGCTAGCCAGTTAAGACAAAACTAGCCTCCTCAGGCGACGCTAACCTCCTCATGCGAGGCTAGCCAATTGAGGCGACGCTAGCCTCCTTATGCAAGGTTAGTCAGTTGGAGGTGAGGCTACTCTTCAACGGAGTTATGCCAAGCTTCAGGTGAAGGTAGAAGAAAGCTCTCAGCAGAGTTGTGCTAAGCTTCAAGCGAATCTAAGAGTTAACTTTTTGCGTGACTGTGTAGAGCTTCAGGCGAAGTTATAATTGCCTCTGATGAAGCTAGAATTAGCTTCAGGCGAAGTTGTAAGTTAGCTCTCTGTAGAGTTATGAAGAGGTTCATATGAAGCTATCAAAAAAGCTTTAAGTGAAGGTAGAATTAGCTTCAGGCGAAGCTAGAATTGCCTTTAGGTGAAGCTACAAGTTAGCTCTCTGTAGAGCTATGAAGAGCTTTATGCGAAGGTATAAAGAAAGCTTCGGGCGAAGTTATAATTAGCTTCAGGGAAAGCTAGAATTATCTTTAGGCAAAGCCGTAAATTAACTCTCTGTGGAGTTATAAAGAGATTCACATTATAAAGAGTTTTATGCAAAGCTATCAAGAAAGCTTCAGGTGAAGCTAGACAAACTCAGCCTCTCAGGGGAGGCTATCTGCTTCACTGGATCAGTAAAGTTCAAGTCACTACTTTGTCCCTCAGGGATGGGCAGAAATTGATCATCAGCTTGTCTGCGACTTGTCTTTTGTAAATGTCGACAAGTTAGATATCGTTTAGACCAGTTGAAGAGCAGTTTGAGATTTTGTCTTTTTTTGAGTGTCAACATCACCATATTCCCTAAATCTCTCTCTCTCCTCTCCAAACAAAAACCCTAATTTTATCTCTCTAGAAATTTTTTCTCTACCCTTAATTCTCTCTCTCTTCCCTCTTAATGGATCTAAATCCACACCCATTAACCCGTTAGCCCAATCACTTATGCAATTGGGTCGGGTTATTGGATACAAACCCGACCCCTTTAGCAACCCAGACCCGCTCTAAAACCAATTAACGGTAAACTTTACACAAAACCCCCTATTGACTAATATCTCTTACATTTTAGACATTTTAAATTACAAATCTAACTATTTTTATATATTTTAGTGTTCAGACGATATCTTGAGCATTCCGACTCCGAATTAGACGATTCTGGAGCCGTTGCGATCGTAGAAAAGCAAGCGACATCCCTGTAATACTTATGTGAGTGTTTTTTTATAAATTATATTTTATCATGTTTAATGAAATTTATTGATTTCTCGATTTAATAAATCTTGATTACCGGTAAATCATGATAAATATTGTTTAATAAAATATAATTATTGATAAATCATTGTAATTAGAATATATAAGACTGTTCTTTAAACATAATCAATAACATAATAATAATTTATTTTATTTTTTGATTTATTATAATATATAGATGAATTGTCTAAATATCGAGATTAATAAGTTAATAATTTTAATAAGTAACGTAGCTAATAAATTGATAATTAAAATGGATAATTATATAAATAGATAATTATATATAATTTGTGATGTCTATCATAATAATAATATTGTAATCGTTATTTTATAAATAGAGATATCTGACACTCGATTATATGATATAGCCATTGTTACCTGATTCACACGGGACACGGTCGTTCATATACTGTAAAATCACTTTACAAGAAATCATATTTAATTACAATTCATGTACACCTGTTACACAGAGACTTTGTTAGACTAAATATTAATATTCAAATATTTAGAGCACCGTGACATGGATATACTATCACACCGAAACTGTTATTTCATGTACAAGTATCACCGTTGCACAGATACTGTTACACGTGACACTATTATTTCTTATTCATGGGTTCTCCATCATAAGCAAAAATGGCAGATTGCACATATACCAACCAAAAGGAGAATATGTTAGCCCTAAAGGAGAATTTAGGGTTTTAATGACATGTTAAAATTACAAGATCTCTATGATGTAAATCTTAAGAAAACAACATCAGCCAGACAATGAGTTATGTAGAGTACTTTTGATGCTACATTATGGATTCACCAATGTGGTGGGGATTTTCCACCATGGGTGATTGGACGCTCCCGATTGAATCTGCCAAAGACACAAAAGAAAGAAAACACCTTTCAGGTCAAAAGTACTGATGTGGTGCCGGCCAAAAGCCCTCGGCGTGTGAAATAAGTATCATCGTTGGGAGAAAGCAAAGAGAGTGCTTGTATTTGTGATTATCAGAAGTAAACCCCTTCTCGATGGAGAAGGTGTTGTATCTATACCTGCCAGGAAGGTTGTTGTGGATGAAAATAATGAAGGTTTCCGCAGCTGCACAATCTCTGAATCACAACCGTTTGGGCTATTTAGATAGAAATGCAAGAGGGTTGATGTTATCTACAACTGTTCGCCTGAGTTGTTGAGATTGACGCGCAGAGGAATTCACCGCTATCCACCATCGTTTGAGCTATGTATTTGCAGATCTAGAAACGATTTTGATCGTGCCGAGATTGTTTAGATTGATATGCTGAAGAATCTGTCCATATCCATAGCCGCTCGCTTAGTTGTAGGGTTGTTACAACTATTTGAGTTATATTACGCCTGGAGTGTGGGGAAAGATCAGGGTGTGCAACTGATTCCACAATTCGCGGAGATCGTGCCACTGATCTGTCACTGGAGTGGAAGTGAAAATCCTCAGAATGGATCTTCATTGTGAACACTGAAGCCTCTGAATAGCTGAGTAGCTTCCACTGGGTTGATAATCCGGAGAGGTAATTTCGGATTGATGTGGCCTTGAGACGGAACCTGAGGCGTTCTTCTTGGACTCGTGTTGGGCTTACTGGTAGAACGGTGGTTGACCGCTTGGAGCGCCCCTAAGGCAGAAGGACGAGCGTCGTGATCTCAACGGTGATCAAAAACCAACCCCTACAAGCATTGTGTATGTTCAGTGGTGAAAGCATTTAGGCGAATAGCATGAAAGTACTTCATGTCCAGCTTCGCTGATGCTGTGCTTAATGTTTTATTCTTTCGGTCCTTCCCCCGAGCCAAGAGGATAACACATGCAACTTTATACCGAGTACAGTAACTTAGATCGCTATGAAATTAATCATAAAGAAAATATATAAATGGAAAGAAATGATTGTTGTGCCTTTGCTCTTCCATTTAAAAGAAAAAAAGGCATAGCCCAAACAAAGTGTGCTACTAAAAATGCACTTCACAACAACACAACTTTATACATGCAAACAACAAATATATACAATATGACTTCAAACAAGACCAGACATACAACAATGTACATTCTCCAGAAATCAACAAAGCTAGTGGAATGTTGCATAATATAACTTCCCATTTCTTTACCAATAAATACTACATCAGAGTTATTCACACAACCGTATCTTGGCATTTCGGCAACCATCATACTCCCCCCATATTGCCAAAAAAAAAATTAAAAGAAATACAGAGATCGGAGTCTTAATGCAATGCCCAGTTTTATCTAAAAACACTCGTACATTTCTTTGGTTCATACCTGTCCAATCAGACAGATGAGTTCCCAAAAACAGATGATAACAGGGATTGCCAACTTCAGATTTACAACAACAAATACACCATCACAACATCCGAACAATAGTTAAAAGTCATTTTTTATCTGTGGTGACCCCGACAACAACATTGCTCACCTGCATCACATCAAGATGAAAAGCAGCATTTCAGAAATTTTAAGTGATTAGCCAGATTCTGGCTGTAGAATCATGTATCGAAGTTCGCAGCATGTCTGAATTCTGGGTTATGAACTCTAGAAGGTATAGAATGCTTGGTAAGTGAACAAGGCAAGTCTTATGAAACAAATATAGGCTGGTACAATGCCCAACAATTGTAAAGCCCAAAAAAGAAGAGACGAGGGTGATACCAGTTTGCCACTCGCATCCCTCGACATGGGATTCTCAACAACGACAGTTTGGCTCTTAGACTGTGGCACAGACAAAAGGTTAAAAAGAGAATTAAAAGTCTTGATTTAATTACAGTGGTCAAGCAAAAATGTGAAAATAAAAGAGAATACATACAGTTGAAGTAGATGGTGGAATAGCTGTAGTTCCATTTGGCCTACTGACGGGGATTGGCACTCTCATGTTACCCATCTGCTAGGAAAAGGAAGGAAATTACGCTCCCATAACATAAAATTATATATGGTTTTAGACAGAATGGGGGGGAAAGAAAGAATTACAAAAAGATCTCTGATTTACCCCAACATTTGTAACATAATGGCATATCGCACATTTAACAGAGGGTGCTCCATAGGGATACATAAGAGTAGTGCGACACTGGGCGCAGTTCACATGGGCAACCTGGTTTGCTGCTTTGCATGCATTGGAAAAGAAAAAAGACTTAGACACTGAGCAGAACTTATATTATTGATGAACTAGAAATCAGCATTAGCCTTATGTAGCTTTGATATTGTAGAACCTTAAATAATATACACATATAAAGAATGATATAATCAATTGTATGGCCAAACTGAGAGCTCATTCATATGGGCCAGACCAAGGAGAAAGAATGGTTGAGAGGAGGAGAAGAAGAAGAAGAAGCTTGTTTCCTATCGCTATCACCTTCTGCCCGAGTGTTTCGTGAAGTATTCCGAAATGATTCATACCTCATAAAACTAATCTGAAATTTTAAAAAAAAATCTGAAGTATATGTGAACTACCATTTGACAATCCATTTATAACTTGATTTATATGATCCATCTGTAACTGATGATTATAATGTTATTTTGTCTTAAAAATTGCTAGCTTTTGTTACTATTACCATCATAATGCTTAATCTGTGACCACTAGAGCATAGAGATAATCCATTTGTTCATATATTTAGTTCATTAACAATATTTTCAACATGAGGTCAAAAGTTGGGATCTGTACCAATCTCACAGATACAAAATTTGCCCCCCAGTGCATTAGTCCTAGAGTGGGACTTGGGCCCATGGCAATAAGAGGAATACAGGAGGGCAGGAGGGGGGGGGGGGGGGGGGGGGGGCGCGTAAATGATTTAGTACTCATATGGGAACTTGTTTTGGCTCTTTGGCTTCTACATTGGGACACAGAGATGAACACAGATGAATGTGCATTTTTCTTAAAGCTAACACTGTCATCTTCCTCCTCTATCCATCCTCTTCCATAGTCTTAAGAATTTTGGAGACTTGCTCGCTGGTTACATTAGCTTATACTATGAGAACGGTAAGGTAGGATGTCCCTACACACCAACACACCTTCTTGGTTTTATGGCCTGTTATATCAGAACTTGAAGCTTGGTTAGGTTGATCGATCCTACATACAGGTCTCTTCAATTCACAATTTCATTCCTTAGCTGAAACCATTTTCATAATGAAGGAAAGATTATCTCCAACATGCTTTTACACTCTACTGGATATGGCAATAGAGTTGTATATGCCTCGCAATATATGAGAAATGTCCATGAAGTATCTGCTTTGTCTTTCTTGAAAGGCGGAAAACATGAAGGTATGGGATGACATGGTTGGGTTTATGCAGACATGCTCACATACATATTAATTACCAAACAACTTGTCTCATAATCCAGGTGTTAAGTTTTCCTGGAATTGTTAATTTTAATCTCTATATAATATTGTAAACCACGGGTGTGCAGTCTGATGAGTCATTATTTTTAATTTTTCTTAACGAGTAATCTGACTTTTTAAGCTAAATGTGTCTATAAATACATACATATTGTACATACAAAGAAGCATGCCATAGTATTATCTCCAGCGTTTTCAAGAATTGCCTGCCACATAAAACCATCCATATCCCATTGGGATCATTATCCTTATCGGTGTTTGACAGCTTTTACAAAAGAAGGAACTAATCTAGGCATTGGAAAGTAGGGATAGCGGACCGGAGGGGAGAAGGGGTGAGGGGGGATCAGAGGCAGGATAGTTCAAGAGAGTTGTGCATGGGGGACAAGGGAGTTCATTTAGCAAACTTCTTCACTCTACATGCTCTAGGCCGTCATGGGCGGAAGGAGCAAAGAGGAAAATACAATCAAAGGAAAGCTCTAAACCTTCGCCTGCATCTAAGCAGAGAGGGAGGGGAGAGAGAGTGAAAGAGTACAAGAGAAGCTGCAGAAATAGTGGTACCAAGTTTACCTCAAACTATCATTCACTTCACCAAATTAATTATCCAACTAAAACATGTAAAATTTGTATTGTATATGACAACAGAGATTGAAGCTCGGAAGTGCGCATACTTCAACTCTGGAATCATGCTGTGTATGACACCTGTGTCAAACACAGGTATTAGATATGATTCTACTTCCTATGTGATTTTTAGAATTTGTTTCATGTCCGTGTGTAGTATTATGTCGTGTTTGTGTGCGCGCGTCCATATCTGTGCAACATAGAAGAAGGAAGGAGGGGGGGGGGCCTGAAGGGTGGATGGCACATCAGAGAGGCCTTAAATATATATAAGTTGAACACGGTTCAAAATAACAAAAAGAAAATTGAGAAGACTAGCATGGTGACGGCAATAAAACCAACCACAACTGGCGGTCAAAACACCAGGAAGGGGTAAAAGAATATATGTCAAAATTTATATATATTTTCTTTCCGATGAGAAAATATGACAGAGATTCTCAACTTCTTTTAAAATGACCTGATGATAAAATACAACGAAAGACATTAGAACAATCATCCCATCCCCCCCCCCCCCAAAAACAAAAAAAAAAAAAAAAAAACCAAATAAATGAGAATGAGATACAAGAAAAAATAATTTAAGCTTCAAAAAGGATACCAGATTGCCACTATAAAGTGCTGTATATCTCCAAGATAACAAGGAGAACAAATTGTATGACTCAACATTATTGTCACCATTCCATAAACAAAGGATCATCACATGCAAGAAGAGTTACAATGCCAGATTTAAAATAAAACAGAGTCAAGAGTTAGTAGGATCAGTAACAAGGATCCATGTTTCATAACACTGAACATAAGTTCTCTTTGATCAATCAATGCAATCATCACGCAGATCTTTAACTACAAATGTACATTCTTTATAATTAAATAGCAACAAATCACCTTCTTATAGATGTAAACCTTTGATCTATCTAAATAACCAGCTGAAAAAGAAACTGTATTCTTAAATCAATGTCCTAGATATTAATCACAACAAATGGAGTCTCTTCATTTCCTTTAAAAATAACAAATATCTTAATGAAGAAATACTGTAGAAACAATAAATAAATACACCCAGGAAAGAAACATATAAAATGTGCTTTTATGAAGACATCACAGATTCAGACACTAACATTCAAAACCATGGAAGACTTCGCAAAAATGTAAAAGACGAGCAATACCTGGTCTCACAAGATTCATTGTATTACAGCAGGAACATCTCACACTCGTTGCACCACGAGTGTACATCAACAATGTTCGGCAATTGCCACACACAAGTTGGGCCATCTCCATTCCTGCAAGAAGTTTAAAATATATCTTAGCATATAAAATAGTTAAATAAAATATATCATATAAAATTGTTAAATGTGATAAAAACAACTTATCTTCAAAACAGATCAACTTTCTTCCTCTAATACAACACTTATTCTACAATAAGGCTAATACCAAAAAGGTACAGTTTATAGCTAGCCGCCCATGTAGCACGAACACGCGTGTCCGACACACGTGTCGTGTGTACTTTTAAGAATTTGTCACATATTCACGTGTCGTGTCCATTCCAACATTGACGTGTCCGTGCAACATAGCTAGTAGCCACAACTTCAGAGCTAACAACACCAATAGTAGTGAAAAGGGACACAAGCAAAAACTTTAGCATAAAACCAAAAGTGAGAGAGATCATAGACAATGTAAATAAAACCAACCGGTTGGAAGAACCAAATGTGCCTAAAGTGTGTTAATCTTTGCTATATTCATCATCATAACACTCCCAAAAAAAAAAAATCACCCACAATACCCCCACCCTGCGCGCCTTTCCTGAATTTTGACACTAAGAAATTATACAAAATTCCAATATTGCCAAAAATATACCAAGGTCAACCCATCTTCAGAAACAGACATAACGCTTTTCAACCATTGACAATAAGATACTGACATCAGTTTTTCTTTTCTCGCAACCAACCTGTATTTGTTGATTTTTCTTTCTGGGTCTTCAAGATTGTGTTGCAAACTCCAAGATGCTGGAGTCTTGTGGCTTTCATAGAAAATAAAAAGAAAATCAATGATCAAGTATTTCCCTAGTGAGAAAGCAACACATTTCCCTAGTGAGAAAGCAGCAGCACCTCCTGCCCTTATCCATATACTAAAACTGAATGTCTCCACTTCTCCACCAACTTGAAAGCCTCCAAGCTAGAACACCATCCACTCAATGGCCTCTGGGACTGTTGAGGTATGAAAGCAAATGACCTATGGTTAAAAAAGCCTGACCATAAACCTGATAGTCTTGTCAAAAAAAAAAAAGACTTACCTTTCAATAGAATGTAAGTGGATTGCGTGTGTCGATCTGGACCGCGGTTGGCCCATATTTTGACAAATAGATATCCAGAAATTTCCTCGGACTCATATCCTGACAGTTCTGATTCAGATTCTCAACATCTGTATTTGAATCCAGAGTAGAATTGGTTTAAATGTGACCCAAATCTCATCTTTCAACCACTATTCACTCCAAAAATGACCTCAACAAGCAGCAGGAGCAACTGCCTGTTCCAAATGGATAGCTTGAAAGTGGAAACAAACCTCCTCCACAGTGATGGTGAGAAAAGGGCAGCCAGCCCATATCGTATTTGAGTCCTTTTTGCCATTCCATGAGTGTGAGTTTTTACGTCAAAACAACCATTTTTCAATCCTTTTTATGGTTCCGTCTCCACTCCTTTCCAACCCTTCAATACAGATACATGACTATGAGCATGGGCTTCCTCAGTTTTTTTATTGTCAATACCTTTTCACATGATGTAACAATTGAGGGCAAGCTAAAATAAAGGTCAAAGTCTTTTTCATACACACACACTTCTCGAACAATTGTTATTAGCGCCAAATTATCATTTTGATATGCACAAGATAGAAACTTAATAAATTAAAGGGTTCTTTTTGTATACATAATAGGGACATCATGACTTCTCTTCGCACCTATTAGCGTCATCATCGCCGTATTGCATCGGACCACCTTTGGTTTTTAGTTTTGAGATGTACTTGGCATTGTTTATTACGATTTTACTGAACAACTGTTAGTCTCTGCATGTCGTAGTTGTGTTTAATTTTTGTTTGAATCCATTTAGACTTTGAGTCAGCATTTGGGGTTGCTAGTTAGTCATGTTTGTTTTCAGCATTGTATTTGTTTTTACTGTTTTTGTTGTTTTTGTTTAGTCTCATATTGAAAGTGGGTTGAGTCTTATAGGCAAGCATGTTTAAAGAGACCCAACTCAATGAATAAGGCAATGAAGATTTGACAAAAAAAATTGTTTTGGTATTGGTTTGATCAAATTGATGAATCAACAGGTGGTGAAACCTAAGACCGGATTGCGATCCGTGTTCATATCCCTAATTCAAATTGTTAGCCTTTGATCCCACATCAATTTTGGTATCAGAGCTAAATTCCTGTCTTTTTATTATTAAAAAAACATTGTTCATCTTTTTCAGCCCTCCAAAAGAACCCTAACCTTAATCCTAATCAGTCATCACCGCCACCTCGCCGATACTGCCTCGTGACCGCCGTCGTGTCGTCACCACTAGATCTACTCCTCCATATCTACTCAATCTCAACGTTGTCATCGTCGGCGATCTCATCTTCACCATCGACCATGTCGACAACTTCATCGTCACCTCTGCGACCCCAAGCTCAGATTTGAACCACCATTCAACTGGGGATCACTGCCATCTCTGCGACCGGATCAGCGACCGCGACCTCATCATCGTCTTCTCTCCTTGACCTCGCCGCCGATCCAAAACTTTGTCGACCGGAGCCGTCCTCGTCGTGCCTGCCTTCGCTTGTAAAACAGTTGGGTTGATTGGGCTTGATTTGGGTTCACAACCCGATTCTAATCCAATCGTCTAATCCAGCCTCGTCGGACCCAATCTGACTGAGTTGTATTGCTCACTGCAGTGTACAGCAGCAATCCAAACCCCGTTTCAAGGTCGATTCGAGCCTGATTCGCGCTATTTTCGAGGCAACACTCTCACAGACCATATTACTGTTGTCCAGGACTTTCGTGAGCGACTTTCAGCTCTCGGTAAGGGTGTTTCTTCGAGCTAATCCTAATTTTATCAATTATATTTCTATTCTAACGGCATTAGAAATTGTCTCGATTACTCCAAAATTGGTTCATCCTTAATGCTATCAATATTGTTGTTCTTCTTCTAAAATTGTGTGTGAATCTATTACATTTTTTTGCTCTAATCTAATTATTAAAATATAACTATTTCCTGAATTTAGGCACTTGATTAATTCTCTTAATGCTATATTAAAACGACCAACATCACTTGCATGGTTTCTATTATTTGATCATTTTAATTAAATCCTTGATGCCTAAACGTTCGATAAGTTGTGAGATAATCTAGTGGACGTACATAATTGAACTACTTGTTGATTTCTAATTTATCATGTGCATCTCACATTAAAACATTGTTAGGTGTTTAAGATTAGTTTTCATTCTTATTGGGTTGCATTTAGACCTCATTTCGTCGTTGATTTGCATCGCTTGTTCGTTGAAAACTCATCATTTTAAGTCATAATTTTTACATTTCATCTAAGTTTTGCATTTAAGAACACCTCGTTGCATGCCCACTCGTAGTGGAACACAGTACCACTTTTAGACCCAATTTCTGAGATGGATCCCACCATTGCTAGCATTGTAAAACTCTTAGAAGACTTATCCACTCGATTTGGAAATGTCGACAAAAGTTGAAAAGCAATAGGGAATGTTTAGACCGAATAGAACGTGAGACTACCAAGAATCTTAGTGAGAATGGATCTCGACCAGAAAATCACACACCTAGGCATATGTTCAACCTGATCACAATGGAATGAACTTACGGAACATTAAACTAAAAGCACCCGCCTTTGATAGTTAGTTTGATCCCCAAATTTTTCTTGATTGAACATCGAACAGGGATCATTATTTCGACTAGTATAATATGTCTGATGAGAGGCGGATCCGATTTGTCAAAATGAAATTGGTTGGTCAGGTTAGGCAATATTGGGCTAATGTAGAGAAGCCAGTAACTCTTAGGAGACAGGAGCCCGTTCAGACTTGAAATGAGATGAGATTGAAACCTCTAGAGAAATATTTGCCTCTGTCGTACAAACAGTGCTTACTTCATCAATGACAGTGTTTGACGCAAGGCAATCAACAAGTGGGAGAGTACATCACCAAGTTTGATAAATTTTGGTTAGGTGTAGCGAGAATAAGTGACATCGTAGTCTTGTCTAAATTTTGCTCAGGACTTGGGAAAGATCTTAGGTGTGAGCCTTTTGTGTGAGATAACTCCACTCTAGAACAAGCTTATTAGCTTGTCCAGAATCTAAATCACTCCCAAGGTTTTTCTTTCACTAGACGCACAGACTATAAGAATAACGCCAACAAGCCACCACTATCAAGTCTCAACAAAGTCAGTCCCAGTCCCATTTTTAGATCTAGTAATTCTACTCAGAAACATGATGATAAAGGCAAAGAAGTTTACATTGAGTTGTCTAGATCGGTTCAATAGAATTGATGTTTTAAGTGTCAATGGTTTAGTCACATTGTTCCACAATGTCCGAGCAAGACAAGAACTTTGATCATTCAAACTCTGTCGGACAGTGACCAGCATGACTTAGAGGAGATTGTCCATGATCCTGAAAGACGTGTTTGAAAAGATGAGCTTGTTGTTGATCAAGCTACCACCTTAGGATGTCTTTTGAGCATGCACCTGCCTTCGATTGATGATGTTGACGAGATTACCCACTAGCTTAGTGTAGTAAGATGCGCTTTAGCTCAACCCAAGAAGAGTGATGACTGGCATCAATCCACAATATTTCAACCTCTCACTAAAATAAGTGACAAAATTTATCGAGTCATAATTGATAGTGGGAGTTGTCAACACCGTCATCTCAACCATGGTGACTAAATTTGGGCTAAATGTTGTCTCCATCCTCAATCATATAAAGTGTTTTGAGTTAACTCTGTGTCCATTGACGTTAAAGAAAGATGTCTTGTCCCAATTCAATTTGCCTATTACAGAGAAAAGCTTAATGGTACTAGCCTGAATTATTCAAATCTACGACAAGGAGTTTTATGCGATTGTACAATCATTGCGCTATTGGCAACATTACCTCTTACCACAAGATTTGTAATTTACTCAGACCACGAAACACTTTGATACCTTAATTCTCAAAAGAAGCTTAATGCTAGGCATAATCGATTGGTTGAATTTTGCAAGATTACACTTATACCCTTAAACATGTCTGGAGTTGAGAATAAGGCGGCTAATGCGCTCAGTCGTCAAACTTGAATTCTTAACCAAATGAATATTAAAGTAGTGAGTTTTGATAAAATTAAAGAAGAGTATGAGTCATGTCCTGACAATTGAGAGATTGTTATCTTGTAAAAAGAATGGGTGACTCCTAGATAGATGGCTTCCTGCTTCAAGGTTATTATTTATTTTGATTTTGTGAGTTATGCATTCTCCATACTTCCTTGAGAGACTACTGATGAGGACACCAGAGCATGTACACGATATGGACGTGTCTTTCAGTGTAAGCAGCGCACCAGTTTGATGAGCCCAGACCTATGATTTTTAGTGTTTTATTTCAGATGTATTTCTACTGTATTTTGCTTGTATTTTCTGTTGTGTTTGCATGTATTCTCTTTTTCTATTTATTTTACTTAGTGGGGTACAACATGAGATAGTGGGTAATTATTACTTGTAATGAGAAGTTGTGTGTAGTGGGAAATTGTGTGGGTTGTAGTCCATATGTATTTTTAGATTTGGTGCTGATATTCTTCAAATTACTCCCTTCTTGCCTGTGTAGCTCTTGTTCCTCTCCTATCTCTCTTTACTCTCTTCTTTTTCTCCCAACACCCCTTCTCCACTACAGCCACAGCAGCAGCAACAGCAGATGCAGCAGCATTCAGCAGCCCCAGCAGCAGCAGCCCTAACAACAGCACTGCAGCGGCGGCAGCGGCGGCGGCGGCGGCGGCGGCGCCGCACAACAGCGGCAGCGGCAGCCAAACAGCAGCACCAAAGCGGCAGCGGCAGATAAAGCAGCAACAACAGCAATAACAGCTTCAGCAGACTCGTCTCAGTCCTTTAGCTTGATGATTCATATCTGAGATCGAACCAAACTCACTTCTACTAGAGTAACGGCGAGTTATTCGAGATTGTTGATTGGTAGTCAAAAGTGCATTTTTATCATAACATTTACCATCACATTTCATATTTATTCATTTAATTCTGCACAATTATTAATAATTTGTAATTATTGTGTGCAGGCCTCGAATTATTATTTTAATAATAAATAAAGCCTAATGAAGCCCAAAAGCCCATATTTGAAGCCCAAGAGTCAAAGTGCAAATATCAGATTGTCAAAGTGCAATTATACAAGGGCTAAAGTTGCAATTATTAAAGATGAGGGAAGGATAGAATTCTACCCAACCCTAAACTCTTGCAGGATGAGCATAAAAGCCAAAGATGAGAAGGAAATTCGTGGAAAAGATTGGGAGAATACAAAATCTAGATAACTTGATTTCCAAGTTATATCCATATCCCAATATTTAGAGCCAGGATCGAACTTCCAGAAGCAGGCGCCCAAATGGACGGACCAGGAGAGGCCACGCGCCAAAGCGCGTGGCCAGAAGCCACTAAAGTGCCGCGGACCCGCGGCAAAGCGCGGCATTCTGGATGAGTTAGAATCCCAGATTTCGTGGGCAAGTTCATCCAGGACTCCTCGGCCTTCTGCACCTATAAATATCTCCTGCAGTGCAACGTACAGAGTCGTCCAGAGAAGAGCCAAGGCCAAAGTTAGGGTTTTTAGGTTTTCTTTCCACCTTTGTATATTTTTATTTTCTTTTTGTACAAGCTGAGAGGAGATGATGTATTCATGGAGGAAGGGATCTGCTTGTACTGATGGTGACAGTCGGTGTAAGTGTTATTTTTCCACCATTGTTTAATAATCGAATCAAGGCTGTTTTATTTTATTCTTGTATTATTCTAGTTTCTTTTATTCTTATTTTAATCTTGTATCTACTTTCTTCTATTTGTTCTCTAATGTCTTGCCCACCATGAGATCCAACTGCTTCAAGAATACCTAGCCGAAGAAGGAACCTTGACGGCCCAATGGCGATGAACAGCTCTTCATAGCTTGTTATTCATTTCGTAGAGTAGATTAAGAAGGCGGACGATCCCATAAGCCGTGCTTGTACACCTTCCAAGAAAGGAAAATCATCGCAACGGTTCAAACGGCAAGCAGACTAAAGAGATAAGTTTTCTTTCTTTTTCTTTTCTTTTCTTTTTTGTAGATTAAATACAACTCATCTCCATATTCTTTTCTACCACCCATTGTAAATACCACTTCCTTTCTAACTTAACAAATAAAAATAAAAACTTTAGAGAAACTTGCTTAACGCTTCCATCGCAGTCCCTCCCTGAGGATCACGACCCGCATAGCCCTGCTACCGCGGATTAGAACTGAGACTTGCACATCTATTCTTAAAACTAACATATAATATTTTGTGTGCAGGAAAAATCAGTCAAACAAATTGGCGCCGTTGCCGGGGAGGGACGGTAAGTTTATCTCTAAAACAAAATTTTAATTTTTAACTAATTCTTTATTCTTTTCTGTTTGCAGGTTTGGAGAACAGGAAACAGAAATATAGCAGCAGCAGTGGACATATTGCTATTCTGTGCCTCTGCCCTCGAAGGCAGAGCACCAGAACCCACTGTTTTGCCGCGGATCCGCGGCCAGAGCCGCAGAAACGCGGCAACAGTGGTGAATTACTGATCCAATTTTTTGCAGGGTGCTTCAAGTTAAAAATTCTGCTTTCTGCTCTGTTCTGATTTGTTCTGTGATATACCTGTAAATTGCTAATAATTCAACAGTAAATTATTGGTTGTTAAAAATAAAATTTGATTAGACGTTTGCATATTAGGCACGTGTCTTTTCAATTATTTTTATTTACTGTTGAAGAGTGCTGGAGACGCAAGGTACGTACGCATTGCATGTAGAATAGGATTCATCTCTTGGTTGATCTTCTGCTTTGAGTGATTCTTATCTATTTATCTTGTACACTTGCACTAATTCATCTTAAGGGCATAACCCATTAACAAGATAAGGTGGGGATTTCATCACCCTTCCTTAGCCCAAAAATCATATCCCAAGCACTCACTAAACCAAGCCTAACTTAAAAATTAGTAGACGTTGGCCCTAGGGACACTCGGACTCAATTAGGAGATTATCCTAAGGGGGAACGGTGTTGGAAGTTGACTCCTGCCAAATCAGTGTCTAGGAAGGGGATTGAGGGCCGAAAGCCCGAAGTGTGGTGGTTATTTAATTAAGGAACGTCTTTGACGGAAAACCTCCCACCACTCTTGCCCTGACCTGGCTGATTAACTCGTGGTCAAAATCTGCACCCGACCTCCCGTGGACAGTCTAATCAGTTAGGAGTCGTCTAGGTCTAGGTCTACCCTAACTTAGGTTAGAAATTTTCTTTTTTGTTTGTTTTTTTTCTTTTGTTTGCTTTGTGTGATATGGCCTATAACAACAATTTTTTCAATTTTAATGAGGATCCATATTACACACCAACCTCTTATTCGGATATTACCAACCCGGCATATCATAACTTTGACCAACCTAGTGTGCCAGATTGGTCTTATCCGAATCATTACATGCCCCAGTCCCAATACTATGAACAAGATTGGAATAATCATCACTACTCTTCACAGAGTCAATGGGAATTCAACACCCCTGAGCCATATGGTCAACCACCTGTTCAACCATTTTCTTCATATACGTCTTTTCCCACATCACCAAGGTTTCAGTCCTCCATTGATCTATTCGATGGGTTAGAAGAAAAAGTGGATCGGTTGCAAGATACGATGAATGATCAAATTTCTAGACTTTCAAACATTCTTGAGCATCTTGATAGGAACCAAGAATCATTCTGTTTAGAAGACCTTGATCAAGATTCAATTTCATCACATCAATATGAACTTGCACAACCCCAATCCTTGGACAAGTTGGCTAGTTTTAATTTCAATGAGATTGAATTAGATTGTGAATGTGAACCCGATCCCCAACTTTGCGATTCAGTTTCCATTTTCGAATCTATGTTGACTCCGGTATCCTTACCCAATTTGGACCAATTTTCTGAGACAACATTTATTCCCATACCCATAGATCATGAAATTGAATCACCCATTTTTGATGATCATATTGAACTTGACCAATTGTGCAATTTTGAAAGTCCCATGGAAAAATTGGCAAGTTCCCATTTGTATGAGATTGAAACTAATGAGATATGTGACCTAGATTCCAAATCTATGATCAAGTTCAAATTCCCGAATCATTATTGACTCCTGTTTTGTTACCCGACTTAGGTAATATTTTAAAGTCAGTTTTGATTCCACACCTATCATTCCTGAACTTGAATCACCAACATTGAGTCACATTCCATTGTGGGAAAATGATTGTAGACTTGAGTTTCAATTTCTTGACTTGGACCCACCTCTTGATCCTAGCCCGACTCCTGAACCTTTACTTGATTTGAGTTTCTTTCCTGAGTCGGTATTAGATCCTGAACCTATCATTCTTGAGTCCAAGTCAACCATTTTACCAAGTCACATTCTTTTGTTGGACATAGGTATAGACCATGACTCTGTGATGATTTTCCAGGACTGGTCATGTAAAGGGAGTAAGTTTCATGAGAAGATCTTCCATGATCCTATTCATTCTGGGGACTGTAAATATGTAAATAAA
Source organism: Agave tequilana (assembly GCA_038442645.1). NCBI lineage: Eukaryota > Viridiplantae > Streptophyta > Magnoliopsida > Asparagales > Asparagaceae > Agave > Agave tequilana. The sequence goes on from JAVJIF010007561.1 coordinate 102,355, forward strand.
AAAGAGGTCAATAAAGGTAGGTCCCGTGAACTACCATGTTATCTTGTTTGGGCCGCATTTCGTGGCCCAATTAGACCACCCCGGAACCACCCCCTAAGGTAATTTTCTGCCTTCCCTTGTCTTTTTCATGCATATATGCATTCATTCATACATTGAGGACAATGCATGAGATAAGTGTGGGGGTGGGATTTACTAACATACTAACATAGGTAGAAAGTAACAAAAATTTGCTAAAAAAAAATCTAAAAAAAAAAAATTAAAAAAAATGTTATAAAAAGGAATATTTTGACTTCTAAAAAAAACAATTTAACAAAAAAAGGTTATAAAAAGGAAATATTTGACTTATTTTTTGAAAGAAATCTAAGTTAGTTTTAAGGATTAGGAAAATCATGATTAGGATTTCTAAAAACTTGGTCAAAATAAATTGTTTAATTTTTAGGTATAGGAGAAGAAATTGAATAATTAATTAGTCTTGATTTTTACCTTAATGAAGTATGCATACCAAATGCATATCTAGGATTCTAAGACAAAGACCTTGTGCCTCATATATAAAAAAAAGAAAAAAAAAAAAAAAAATTCACCAATTAAGCTGATACATGTGCCTCAAGAAGCATAAGTATTCATGCCTAAAGGTGAGTAAATAAAATAAAGTCCTTAGTTTTGGGGCCTAGTTCACTCGAATTTGAGTCCGCGGGGTGTTTTCTCACTTGGTGCCCTAAAGCCGACTGGTTTGGGAGCCACCGACTTTAAGTTCGCTACATGGGTGGATTAGAAAGCCTAATAAAACTAAGAATATGAGATATGTATTAACACATCTACGAGTCAATTAGTTAGGTATGAGGGCCTCAAGAAGCCTTGATGCTTACACGAAAGAAAATTAGATGAGTTATACATATTAAAAAAAAAAAGGAAGAAAAAAAAAATAAAGAGGCATGAGAGTCCAAGTTAAGAAATTCCTAGTCAAGTTATAAGGATGCATATGATTTTTGGTAACGAAAAAGACTATATTAGAAGTTCAATTTTGACCCTTACCTAAAATGAAAACAATTAACTTTATAAAGACTAAGTTTGAAGAATGAATAAAAATGATAATCCTAAAACTTATAGACTACTTAGTCTCTTCAAATATAATTCAAATATTTTCCTTTTTATGGATTTTGTGGGTGCAATCCGCTGAAAACCCTCACGAGACAACACTCGTCCTCTAGGGTAACCTAGAGGTTTAACGGCTTGTTGCACATGCTAAGTGCAACCGTGATTCCTACGAAAGTGAGTTAGGTTAGATTAATCTTCTTTTCTTTTCTTTTCTTTGTTTTTACTCGAGGACGAGCAAAAAGATAAGTGTGGGGGTGTGATTGGTAGTCAAAAGTGCATTTTTATCATAACATTTACCATCACATTTTCATATTTATTCATTTAATTCTGCACAATTATTAATAATTTGTAATTTATTGTGTGCAGGCCTCGAATTATTATTTTAATAATAAATAAAGCCTAATGAAGCCCAAAAGCCCATATTTGAAGCCCAAGAGTCAAAGTGCAAATATCAGATTGTCAAAGTGCAATTATACAAGGGCTAAAGTTGCAATTATTAAAGATGAGGGAAGGATAGAATTCTACCCAACCCTAAACTCTTGCAGGATGAGCATAAAAGCCAAAGATGAGAAGGAAATTCGTGGATAAAAGATTGGGAGAATACAAAATCTAGATAACTTGATTTCCAAGTTATATCCATATCCCAATATTTAGAGCCAGGATCGAACTTCCAGAAGCAGGCGCCCAAATGGACGGACCAGGAGAGGCCACGCGCCAAAGCGCGTGGCCAGAAGCCACTAAAGTGCCGCGGACCCGCGGCAAAAGCGCGGCATTCTGGATGAGTTAGAATCCCAGATTTCGTGGGCAAGTTCATCCAGGACTCCTCGGCCTTCTGCACCTATAAATATCTCCTGCAGTGCAACGTACAGAGTCGTCCAGAGAAGAGCCAAGGGCCAAAGTTAGGGTTTTTAGGTTTTCTTTCCACCTTTGTATATTTTTTATTTTCTTTTTGTACAAGCTGAGAGGAGATGATGTATTCATGGAGGAAGGGATCTGCTTGTACTGATGGTGACAGTCGGTATAAGTGTTATTTTTCCACCATTGTTTAATAATCGAATCAAGGCTTGTTTTATTTTATTCTTGTATTATTCTAGTTTCTTTTATTCTTATTTTAATCTTGTATCTACTTTCTTCTATTTGTTCTCTAATGTCTTGCCCACCATGAGATCCAACTGCTTCAAGAATACCTAGCCGAAGAAGGAACCTTGACGGCCCAATGGCGATGAACAGCTCTTCATAGCTTGTTATCATTTCGTAGAGTAGATTAAGAAGGCGGACGATCCCATAAGCCGTGCTTGTACACCTTCCAAGAAAAGGGAAATCATCGCAACGGTTCAAACGGCAAGCAGACTAAAGAGATAAGTTTTCTTTCTTTTCTTTTCTTTTCTTTTTGTAGATTAAATACAACTCATCTCCATATTCTTTTCTACCACCCATTGTAAATACCACTTCCTTTCTAACTTAACAATAAAAATAAAAACTTTAGAGAAACTTGCTTAACGCTTCCATCGCAGTCCCTCCCTGAGGATCACGACCCGCATAGCCCTGCTACCGCGGATTAGAACTGAGACTTGCACATCTATTCTTAAAACTAACATATAATATTTTGTGTGCAGGAAAAATCAGTCAAACAATTGTCTATTCAGACGACCACTCAAACTTCATCTACGTTCCAAGTGTTACATCGGCCTTCATTTTACTTCCGCATTAACTTTTTCCTCAGGTCATTCAGGAGCAGCCTTCAGAAGATCTCTTTGAAGTCGACAGTGATATCGAGGTACCACAATTGGAACATCTTCAAATTTGATTCACTCCAATACGAGATCTTCAGGTATTTCTTTCTTTTGGACTTTACCAGCTCCAGCTATTCTCTATTATATTATCTTTCTATTGGTTGTTCTCACAAAGTAAATTGAGTGCACTATTTGTTACCTTGTATCTGTCGATCTAAACATTACATGTGGGACTTGCCATTTCAGAGCGTTGTGATTAATCTTTCGACTTACATTTCAAAACCTACTGCATGTATACAATTTATTTACAATAAACATTAGTCACTATTTCAAGTTGATAACTTTTAGTCTAGATCGATCGCCTTTGTTGGTGAAACGTGCTTCATTTACTTTATTGCTGAGCTTCGTACATGCATACACACGTTTCACATCATTTTGGTATCAGAGTTGCATTCTAGGTTAGAAATTTTAATCATGCGTGTGAATGTTGCATCCAATAGACTTTAGGAATGTGGCATTGCATGTAAAACCATCACTTTATTTTTAAAAAATGCATTCATATATTTTAATTTGGCAGTAAGCTTAATTCATAGTTAGCCCTTTAATGTATGCCAACTCGTAGCGGCAGATTATACCTACTTGACAAGACTAGTGACCACCAGGCTACTATGATGAATTCTGAAGTCCTCTAGAAGTTGGAAGAAGTTCTGAGTCGCCTTCTAGCTGTTGAACAAAATCAGGTCAAACTCCAACTTGAGGTGGATGCTCGATTAGTTGAGATTGAACAAAATCGTGATCGACCACCTACTCCACCCATCCTGAACACTCTCCATCATAGAAACCTTCAGCCTTTCAGAAATGAACGAGATCCAGATGAACGCATTGTGAGTATCAAAATCAATGCCCCTTCTTTTGATGGTACACTGGAACCATAATTGTTTTTGAATTGGATAAAAGAAATGGATTGCTATTTCAAGTGGTACTCAATGTCGGTAGAGCAAAAAGTCAGTTTTGCCACCATGAAGTTGACTGGGCAAGCTAGTCAATATTGGGCTAACTTTGAAACTCTTCATGAGTTAAGAGAAGAGCATCCTATTGGCACTTGACATGACATGAAAACCCAGCTGAAACAAAAATACCTCCCACCTTATTACCCGAGATTGTAAGACAAGTGGAACCAATTCTACCCGGGGAGCAAGGCTACCAAGGAATACGTCGCCAAATTCGACGAGTTTCTCATCATGTGTAGCATGCTTGAAACTGAAACTCCTATGCAAGTCCTCTCTAAGTCATGGTTCAAAGACTCGTCCGAGTCGGAGATGAGTCGGCCGAGTCGTATCCGTCTCGGCCTGCTCCGAGACGAGTCCGAGTCACGAGTCGGTCGGCTCAACTCAGAGGAGACCGACTCGGTCGAGAATCGGAGTTGACTCAGCCAACTCGGCCGAATCGGTCGTGACTCGGCCAAATCGACCGAGTCGACTCCGATTCTCAGCCGAGTCGGCTCGAAACGTATATTCACCCGTGACGAACGGGTATAAAGAAAAAAAAGAAAAGAAAAAATTTTACTTCTCTCGCTCATATCTAGAGATCGCTGCCGCTGCCTGATCGTCGCTGCTCAGATCTGGCCGTCGGCTGCTCCTCCCCAGTCCTAGGTAATGTTCCTCCTTCTCTCTCTTTCCCTCTCCCTCCCTCTGTTTCTCTCTCTCCCTCTCCTTCTCCCTCTCTTACCCGCTCTCTTCCCCCCGCTCCATCTCCCGTCTCGTTGTCTCTTTCCCTCCCCCTCCCTCTGTCTCTTTCCCCTCCCCCTCCCTCTCTTACCCACTCTCTTTCTTTCCTTTTCCATCTCCTGTCTATCTGTCTCTTTCCCCCTCCCTCTCTCTCCCTGTTTCCGATCTCTCCCCCCCTCTCCCCCCTCGGAGGTATAAGAGAAGCAGATGATGATGGTGGTGAAGATGTGAGGGTTTCATCCAGTTCTAATACTGATGATGGTGAGGATGGGAATGATAATGATGACACTGATGGCGGCAGTGGTGATGATGACAATAATGAGGGCAATAATAGTACTGGTGAAGGAACTTATAGTCTTAAAGGTCATATACAAATGTTAAGTTTGACATCAGGCCAACATTATGTTGTGACATATCCATGACTACAGACCACAACTTGAGAGATTTACGAGTACTAGTATCAGTTTATCTACTTACCGCAAAGATGATTATGATGATGATTTTGTGCCTCATCGCAATTCAATGTGAAAATAGCTACATTAGCATGTATTTATGAATGTAGTTTGTGCAATTTACTACATTGTGCATGTATTTTGATATGTTTCTAACGATGACGCGTGCATTTATGCTTTCGTTTTATGTTTAGTGTGCTAGGTGATATGCTTTGGACATGTGATACATGAATTGGATGTCTACATTTTTTTTAAGATTTGTCGTGATTTTTTCAGAATTATTTGAGCTTTCTATGTAGCGTTTTGCGCGTATCGTCCGAGACCGATCCGAGTCGCCGAGACCGATCCGTCTCAGTGTCCGCCTAGTCGGCGGCCGAGACCGCGACTGTGAACCATGCTCTAAGTTTAGAGCTGGATTGTGAGAAGATCTTAGGAGCGAACTCTTCGCAAAGAACGTCGACACTTTGGAGAAAGCTTATGCCCTAGTGCAAGATTTGGATGAAGTCAAATCGAGCAAAACTCACGACTATAAGGCTAGTGTCCCTCGACCTTCTTTACAGTCTTCCCAAAGTCGAGCTACATCCAGTTATTCCCAACCTCAGACTGACAACAAAGGTAAAGGTATTGCAAGAAGTATTCCAAATCTTATCCTCAGACGAAATATTATAAATGTCAGGGTTATGGACATATAGCAGCCAAATGTGCCAGTCCATACAAGATCGCCTTCATTGACGAAGAAGGCTATCCTCAGTCCAAAGGTGATGAGTACATTCACCAAGTGGATGGAGATGACGAGGGTTGTGTTGAGAATACTGAAAAAACAACGCTAAATTGTCTTCGATTACGAGAGTACACCAGATTATCCGTAGTCAGGTGCCAAGGCACAGCCAAAGGTTAGTGATGACTAGGGACGTACTAACATTTTTCACACATTCATCAAGATTGGAGAACAAAGTTGTAAGGTGATAGTGGATAGTAGGAGTTGTATTAATGTTGTATTCCTCAGTGATTATAAATAAGGTTGGTCTAAAAGCTGAACCCCATTCTCATCCTTATAAAGTATCTTGGATTAATGAGGCCACATTAAATGTTACACAGAGGTGTTTTGTCCCTATAAAATTTACTATTTATAAAGACAAATATGGTGCGATGTGATAACCATGAATGTAGGTCAAATTATCTTTAGAAGACACTGGCTTTCGATAACAATGTTCACATTTATAACCGTTCGAACATGTGTTTTTTTTGAACATGGGGGCAAGAAGGTCAGGGTGCTTCCTTAGCAAGAACAATATTGCTGAGAAAAAATCGGTTGCAGTCAAGCAAACAAAAATCAGCCTGATTAGTGCAAAGGGCATCGATCGTGAGATGACAAAAGGGAAGCCTGTCATCATTCTCACGCCCGAGAAGTCCCTAAAGAGTCGATCACCTTGATTCCTTGTGAGGTCGCCCCCATGATTGATGAATTCACTGATGTCTTTCTTGAAGATCTCCTGAACCAATTACCACCAATGCGTGACATCCAACACGCTACTGATTTAGTCCCGGGAGCGAGTCTTCCTAACTTACCGCATTACAGGATGAATCCTATCGAACATGCAGAACTGAAGAGGTAAGTCGACGAATTGTTGGAAAAAGATTTTATAAGGAAAGTATGAGCCCTGCGTAGTGCCTGCTCTGCTGACGCCAAAGAAAAATGGAACTTGGCGTGTGTGTGTGGATAGTCGCGCGATCAACAAGTTAACGGTAAAGTACCGTTTTCCCATTCCCCGGCTGGATGACATGTTGGATATGATGGCGGGAGCCAAAATATTCTCCAAAATTGATCTGAAGAGTGGTTATCACAAAATTCGAATCCGTCCTGGTAATGAATAAAAGACCGCCTTTAAACGAAGGATGTTTGTATGAGTGGATGGTTATGCCATTTGGATTGACAAATGCTCCTAGTACGTTTATGAGAGTAATAACTCAGGTATTGCAACCCTTCATGGGCAAATCTCTGGTCTATACTTTGATGGCATACTTATCTACAATAAAAATCAAGAGCAACACTTAGACTAGCTACGACAAGTGTGTGGAGTGTTGAGAAATGAGCAATTGTATGCAAACCCAAAGAAATGTGCCTTTCTTACCAACAAAGTTATTTTCTTAAGGTTTGTAGTTTCTTCGATGTCTGGCGAGTACGTATCAATTTAGGGCAAGTTAAAAGAGCGCAGGGGAGACCGAAGAAAATATGGATGGAGATAATACGACAAGATATAAAGGCTAAAGGTCTTAGTGAAGGCATATTGCTCAATAGGAATGAGTGAAGAAAGCTGATCCATGTGTCTGATCCAGCGTAATTCTTATTTGGTTCATGAAGCCTACCCCAAATACTTGGGACAAGTGGCTTAGTTGTTTGTAGTTTCTTCGAAAGGAGTATCGCTGATCCTGAGAAAATCAGGGCCATAGAAGAGTTGCCAGAACCCAAAGCATAAGAGATGTCAGAAGTTTTCATGGACTTGCCACATTTTATCGACGGTTTATCTAAGGATTCAGCACGATCATGGCTCCGATAATTGATTGTTTAAAGAGTAGCAAATTCAATTGGTCAAAGCGTGCCACTAAAGCCTTTCAAGAGATTAAACAAAAAATGACAGAAACACCCGTTTTGCGTCTACCAGATTTCTCAAAAGTCTTTGAAATGGCATGTAACGCCTCGGGAATCGGCATGGTGCAGTTATAAGTCAAGAGGGTAACTCAGTAGCTTACTTCAGTGAAAACTGAATGATGTCAAGCTAAAGTACTCTACTTATGATCAGGAATTTTATGCGGTGATTCAAGCACTGCGTCATTGGCGCCACTACCTTCTCCCACAAGAGTTTGTTATATTCTCGGACCATGAAGCTCTTAAGTACATCAATTCTCATAAGAAGCTTAACAGTAGACATGGTCGTTGGGTAGAATTCCTCCAAGATTATACTTATACTCTTCGTCATAAAGCAGAAGTTGAGAACAAGGCTGGTGATGCGCTCAGTCATCGTTTGGTAATTTTAATAGTATTGAGCAATCAGGTGGTTGGATTTGAAAAGATAAAAACTGAGTATGAGTCATGTCCTGACTTTCAAGAAATTCACTCTGTTGAAGAGCGGAACAACACGCGGAATAGATGGCTTTCTTCTGCAAGATGGTTATCTGTTTTGATTTCGTAATTTATACATCCCTCGCACGTCTGTGAGAGAATTTCTGGTCTGAAAATTGCATGCGGGAGGTCTCGCCGGTCATTTTGGACATAATAAAACTATTGAGGCTGTTGAACATCGTTTTTATTGGCCAAGTCTTAAAAGAGACATTGCTAAGCTTGTTGGCAGGTGTCACACATTCCAGTTAGCTAAACATCGAATACAAAACACTGGTCTGTATATGCCCCTGCCTGTTCCTAACCATCCTTGGGAAGACATTAGCATGAACTTTGTGCTTGGACTCCTGAAAACCCTGAGAAAGCATGATTCTATACTTGTTGTTGACCATTTCTCCAAGATGACTCATTTCATTCCTTATTCAAAAACTTTTGATGCGTCTCGTGTGGCCAAACTTGTTTTTAATGAAATTATGAGGTTGCATGGACTCCCAAAACCATTGTGTCGGACCAGGATGTCAAATTTACGAGCTATTTCTGGAAAACCTTATGGCATCAAATTGGAACAAAACTGCAGTACTCGTCTGCCTTCCACCCCCAAACTGACGGTCAAACTGAGGCGGTGAATCGAAACTTAGGTAATCTACTACGAACTTTAGTTGGTGAACATCTTAGGGATTGGGATTTGAAATTATCTACTGCCAAATTTGCATATAACAATTCCATCAATAGGACAATAGGCATGAGTCCAACAGAAGTAGTGTATGGGTTTAAATCTAAACCAATAGATCTCATTCCTATGAGTCAGTATGCTAGGATATCTGAGTCTGCATCTGCATTTACATCACATCTTCATGACTTACACAAGGAAATCAGCAACAAAATAAATAAGAGTAATGCAACCTACAAAGTCCGAGCTGATCTTCATCGAAAAGTTCAGAGGTTTGAAGTTGGAGACTATATAATGGTTCGGATTCGTTCCAAACGGTTTCCTCCGTAACGGTAAAAAAATTCCATGCACGTGGAGCAGGACCTTTCGAAGTGATGAAAAGAATAAATGATAATGCATATGTTCTAAACCTTCCTGAAGGTTTAGTATTAATCCCATATTTAATGTTGGAGATCTAGTAGTATACAAAGATCTGGATTTCAATCCGAGTAACCCCTTGCTTGATGAGCCTACCCAAGACCTTACTTCTGAGGGACCCTCCTTACCTCCACTTCCAAATCTACCACCCTATGCAGCAGAACAGATTGATAAAATAATAGATGATGAGATTATATCTACTACTGATGGTGGAACTAGGCGATATTTAGTCCATTGGAAAGGAAAGCATAAATCCGACGACACTTGGTTAGACGAGAGGATATGCAGCGTCTAGACCCCGATGCTTTAGCAGTATGAGAGCAACAGAGATATCTACTCGATGGGGTCGAGTTTTCCCCTGGGGGAATTGATGAGGACACCAGAGCATGTACATGATATGGACGTATCTTTCAGCGTGTAGGCGGCGCACCAATTTGATGAGCCCAAACTTATGTTTTAGCGTTTTATTTCAGACGTATTTCTACTGTATTTTGCTTATATTTTCTGTTGTATTTGCTTGTATTCTCTTTTTTTAGTTATTTTACTTAGTGGGGCACAACATGAGATGGTGGCTAGTTATTACTTGTAGTGAGAAGTTGTGTGTGTAGTGGAAGTTGTGTGCGGGTTGCAGTCTATATGTATTTTCAAATTTGGTGATGATGTTTTTCAATGAAGAAAAGCTAAGAAAATTACTCCCCTCTTGCATGCATCACTCCTCTCCCTCTCCTCCTATCTCTCTTTAGTCTCTTCTTTTTCTCCCAACATCCCTACTCCACTACAGCCACAGCAGCAGCAACATACAACAGCAGCAACAACAGACGCAGCAGCAGCATTTAGCAGCAACAGCGACAGCAGCAGCGCTCAGCAGCAGCAGCGAAGCGGCAGCGGCAGATAAAGCAGCACACAGCAGCAATAACAGCTTCAGCAGCCTCGTCTCAGTTCTTCAACTTGATCCATGTCTGAGATCGAACCAAACTCACTTCTACTAGAGTACGACAGTGAGTTCTTCGAGATTGTCTATTCAAACGATCACCCAGACTTCATCTACATTCCAAGTGTTACACTGGCCTTCATTTTGCTTCCGCATCAACTCTTTCCTCAGGTGATTCAGGAGCAGCCTCCAGAAGATCTCTTTGAAGTCGACAGTGATATCGAAGTACCACCATTAGAACATCTTTAGATTTGATTTCGCTCCAATACGAGATCTTCAAGTATTTCTTTTCTTTGGACTTTATCAGTTCCTGTGTAGTAATTCTCTATTATATTATCTTTCTATTGGTTGTTATCATAAAGTAAGTTGAGTGCACTGTTTGTTACCTTGTATCTGTCGATCTGAACATTACATGTAGAACTTGCCATCTCAGAGCATTGTGATTAATCTTTCGACTTACATTTCGAAACCTGCTGCATATATATAATTTATTTACAATAAACATTAGTCATTATTTCAAGTTGATAACTTTTAGTCTAGATCGATCGCCTTTGTTGGTGAAACGTACTTCATTTACTTTGTTGTTGAGCTCCGTACATGTATACACACGTTTCACATCAACTACCTTGTTTGGGAATTGCATGCTGAAGGCCTTGCTAGTCATTTTGGCCGAGAAAAGAAAACAGAGGCTGTGGAGAATTTATTTTAGTGGCCAAGTATTAAGAAAGATGTTACAAAGCTAATAGAACAATGTCGTACCTGTCAATTAGCTAAGCAGCGTAAGTAGAATACTGGCATGTACACGCCTCTACCTGTGCCAAATCGTCCCTGGTAGGATGTTTTTGGATTTCATGCTCGACTTTCTAAGACTATAAAAAGCACGATTTCATATTTATTATTGTGGACCGCTTTTCAAAAATGGCCCATTTCTTGTCGTGCACCAAAATGTTTGATGCCTCCAAGATTGCCAAGATTTATTTTGACGGAGTGGTTGAGTTACATAGCTTACCCAAAACTATTGTGTCAGATAGGGATGTGAAATTCATGAGCTATTTTTGGAATACTTTATGGCACAAAATGGGGACTAAGCTAAAGTTTTCTATTGCTTTTCATCCCAAAACTGACAGTCAAACCGAGGTGGTTAATAGGAGCCTAGGAAATCTTTTACGATACTTAGTTGGTATGAATTTGAAGAATTGAGATCTGCAGAGTTTGCATATAATTAGTTTAATGAATAGTCAATAGGTATGAGTTATTCAAAGTTGTGCATGGTTTTAAACCTAAGAAGCCTATAGATCTTATCCTTATGATGCATCATCATAGATATCCGAGTATGCATCTGCATTCACATCGTATGTTCATGATTTGCATAAAGAGATAAGCAAAAATTCAAGAAAATAATGCACATTATAAATCCTATGCTGATTAGCACCGCAGGCATCTTGAATTTAATGAGAGTGATTCTGTAATGATTCGGATTCAACCTGAGCGGTTCTGCCAGAAACTATAAGAAAATGCATGCTCGTAGCACGGGTCCCTATAAAGTTCGCAAGAAAATTAATTCAAATGTCTATGTAATTGATTTACCTTTGGATTTTAAGATTAGTTCAACATTTAATATTTCACTTAGTAACTTATAAAGGTCCTCCTTTTAACCCTGATAATCCACTTGTAGATCTTGATGAGCCTACCCGAGCTTTTTTTTAAGAGATCCTACTTGCCACCATTACATACTACACGTAGGCCTGTCAATGGGTCGGGTCCAGACCCAGACCCGACCCGGACCCGACCCGATTAAGCGGGTATGGAAAGGGTTGCAATGGACCCATACCCGTTACCCGTATACCCGTATACCCGAGTATTAAATGGGATGGGTTTGATTTTACTTGAACCAGACCCGATTACCCATTTCAAAACATAAATATAAATACTACTATAGAATTAAAACCCTCTCAAGACTCTATCAGTAAATGTTGCCTTTATGCTTTAAATGTTGAAGACTGTTGGTTGATTAGTGAGTGATTATATTGTTGTGTTTTCCCAAATAAATTTGGAGGCCTTGCTTTAAATTTTTTTCTTTATTAGAGTCTTTCATCGAAAATTTCCCTCCATCTCTTGCACCTGGTTACATTTCATCTTTTATTGATATTAAAACATGCTTTCTTTCTCTTTACAAAATTTTTTCCTCTCTTCATGTATTTTGTTACTGTATTTGTTTATGTTTTTTTTTTTGTTATGGGTCCGGGTAAACGGGTCTGGACCCGCGGGTACAGCGGGTCGGGTATGGAAACTCACCTTCTGGACCCGCGGGTAAATGGGACGGGTATAGTACCCTCTTGGGTAAACGGGTCCGGGTATGGTACCACCTGTACCGCCCCGAACCCGAACCATTGACAGGCCTAACTACATGTGTCCCATTTGCTGCATAACAGATCGATAGCATTCAGGATGACCAAATCATCTCCATCTGAGATGGTGGTTGCAGACGATATTTAATGCGTTAGAACAATCGTCCTGAATCTGATAATGCATGGATTACTCGAGAGGGCCTGCAGTGATTGGCCCCGAACCTATTGGATTAATACGAGAGTAATAAGGAACCTTACTCGACAGGGCCGAGTTCTTCCTACTCCGAGAGGGTTGATATGGACATCATACCGACTTCTCTTCGCACCTATCAGCATCGCGCCGCCATATTGCATCCACCCACCTTTGATTTTAGTTTTGAGATGTTCTTGACATTGTTTATTTTGATTTTACTGGACAATTGTTTAGTTCGCATGTCGTAATTGTGTTTGATTTTCGTTTGAGTCCATTTGGACTTCGTTTGAGTCAGCATTTAGGGTTGAGATTGGGTCTAGTTCACCATGTTTATTTTCAGCATTGTATTTGTTTTTATTGTTTTTTGTTCAGTCCCGCATTGGAAGTGTGTGAGTTTTGCACTAAAGTGAAGCCTATTTAAAGGGGTCCAACTCAATAAATAAGGTCATAAGGATTTGATAAAAAAAAAATTGTTTTGATATTGGTTTGATCTAATTGATTGAATCAACACGTGGTTAAGCCTAAAACTGGATTGCGATCATTGTTCATATCCCCAATTCAAATTTTTAACTTTTGATCCCACATCAATACACCTCCATAGAGTCTTCATATTTTTATATACCTTCCCAAATTCATCATATTTACATACTCCCTTGAAATCTTTTGAATTATTTCAGAAATCCCTCCCCTTTCGTCTCTGTTCAAAACGTGACGATCAAGGATTTGCAACAACAAAGCCCATAACTGTTCAGTACTAGAGGGAAGATGAAATCACTTCCTTATCTTAATCTTCTTTCCCCCATATGTTGTTACATGATTCCTATTTTCCCTCCTGTTTTTCCCCCTCCCTTTCCCCCAATTCATTCTAATTTTCCCTCCTTTTCCCATATGATCAACTTAACTTCTCCTTGTGCTTTAATCAGGACTGAGTTTGTGGAGTTTTCACGTATGGATTTGTTAGTTGTGGTCAGGTGTAGGTTAGCCAAAAATATATATATATATTTAGGTGTAAAACATCTGGCTTCACACTGGAAATAGTTGGGTAAACTAAGGACTGGAAAGTAAACATATCAGGACTGACGTCAAGTAAAGGAATATTTGCTGTTTACATGCCCTTTATAATGGAGACGGGATTTTTGGAACAACATAAAATATTTTTGAGGGATATATAAAAATCTGAAGAGTGTAAGGATGCTATAGAAATATAGAAGATTGAAGGGCGTATATATAAAATCCTAAATTTAAATGTATTATTCATCTTTGTTCAGCTAAATGTGTTAAAAATGTTGTAACCGAACCAGAAGAGCAAACAGAAGCCAGCTTCTAACAGTTTAAAATAGTCAATAGGAAAAATTTGTCCATGTAGAAAAAGGTTAAATGAGTCATGTATTACTTCATTCATTACAATGACACATGAACACAGGAAAGTATAATGGCATTTACATGATACAGATAGGTTTAAATCATAAGATGCTTTGTGTGTGCATGAGCAGACCATGTCTCATGACTCTCTGTGCTCGAGTATACTCCATCATCAGCATCACCTTTGTCATATAGGACTTTCCCCATCAAAACAGAGTCGCACATCGAGGACAATACAAACAAGTCAAACCCATAAACTTCCAACAAAAGATTCCACCCAGTCTTCTTGACAAACAGTCAACCTGACATCAACATTCAATTATGTGGTGCCAAGCCCCTGAAAAAGGGCATACTATGACTGTATGAGCAAGTGGACCTGCCATATAACCATTAACCAGTTGGCACGTACATATGCAAGCCTAGCTCTTCTAGTAATGCAATTGAAGTTGATGCAACTAAGGAGCAACCCCGAAATATCCCCTACACAAGGACATTCTAGACTCTAACAGAAGAGAAATGATACAATTTGTTATAGGAAATTATATTCATCTTCAAAAACACAGGGTAAGCCAAAAAGGCCAGGTAGGATTAAATTGTATTTCCTCCAGGTGGTAATTGAAGTATTCTACGTTTCAATTTGTTGTAGCCTTTTGGAGATTCAAGGAAAGATGGTAATGGTGTATGGTCTCATGTGAAGATGATGTAGAGCATTTCTCAGTGCAGAAAGTATAGACATTTTTTCTTCAAAATAATACATGATAAAGAAATACTCTTGGAACTTGAGGTCAAATAATTGATAGGGTCTGATCTTCCTGTTAGATTACATAACCATGTCTAAACATGTAGCAGGCCCGTTTTATGTGAATGCAGTCCCGAAACCATGTATAAATCATTACATTGTGCAAACATAGCTCACATTTTAAGACAGCACAGAACCTTCAAAAACAATTTATAGCAATATAAGAAAGGAGGTCAAAATGTAGATATGCTGTTACTTCTTAATGAAGCAATTAAACCACAGGTTCTAATTGCCAAGTATACTTATTTGTGCTTATGTAAGTAACAATACAGAACATAAAAAACCAAGGCGTTTAACATTATCTGGTCAAAATAACAAAAAACTAAGCAAAGAAAGATACCTGGAGGGGGTACTGGGTTATTGTGTTGCATATTGCACACAAAACATTAGTGGCTCCCCTGGGGTAAAGGAGGACATTCCTACATCCATTGCACACAAGTTGGCTCTGCATCCTACAATGTCCGTATCAAAAAATCAGCACATAATTAGACGCAGAAAAGTCTATCAATGGTTTGAAATAAGGTAGAAAATGTTGCATGCACTCAGCTGTAAATGCAAGTATGAAACTTACACACTCAAAATATCCAAGAATACTACAATGCCATCTAACACCAATCTTGAATTGTTAAGACACCAACTGACAGGCATGGAAGAATATTTTCTTCTTGAATTTATTACCAAATGGAGTACCCAAATGATAATTTATTTATTTGGTCTTTCCATTAAAGGGACAAAGGCGAGAGGAAAGAACTTGAGGGGGAAAAGCCTAGAACTACAAGACATATAATATGTGGCTCACAAGGATAAACACATTGGTTTGCGAAAATATATTGAAAACAAAATATATGTACTCAAAAAATAACCATGATTCCATCTGAGTTTCTGAGTAGCAACGTGTCAATTCCTGAGATGCTTAGGCTGCAATGATGGAGGTGTTTAGGCGTCCACATATCCATACTATGATGCTATAAATTATTAAATAAACAAAAACTCAAGTGAACAAAGAAAACAGTACCAGACAGCAAAGAACCATACATCCAGAAGAGGTGAAGTGAGTATAGCTCACATTCACACGACAGAGGAAGTTGCAGCAAGAAGGCATAGCTTACAGTGACTCACTTTTCTAAATGAATTTCAGTAGACTAGCTTGAATACTAAATCGCTTGATTTGATTCACTAAGGAACTCTAGCAAACATTGATTCTTGTTGCCACAGACAACTTTAACAACACGAATGAAAAAACTTTGAGACATCTCCTTTAAGACTCACACTATAAATATAAAATTAAAAAAAAAATCTTTCGAGGTCCCAATGTCGGTGGTAAAATAAATAAATAACTGACATAAGGCATAAACCATATAGAATCTCTTGTAATCAGGTCATACTCTAGAATTTTAAGGATATTTCAGCTGAGTAATTTAAATGTATCGAGTGGTCCAAAGAAACTCATATGGTGTTAGTTCAAACAAATTGCTTTGAGAATAAACAATTGCTGGAGTGATTACTTTTTTGTAAAATTTACAAACACCACCCCCCCCCCCCCCCCAACACACACACACACACACACAAAAAGAGAAAAAAAAGAGGGGGGAAATTCCTGGCCTGGCTTCCCAAGGGAAAAGAAGTAAAGAAAAGTTAAACAACAAAAAACAATTAAACATAAGGAATAGTGGTCTGAATGGCTAACCTCTCCATCATTCCTGCCAAATGCCAATCTAATAAAAATGTCCTGATGCTCGGCAGGGTCAAGTCAAAAACATTTAGGTTCTATTTTGACAAGGCTATGCCCATTTTTCTAGTACAAGAGTATATGCCTCAGGCATAGCATCAAATGAGTATAATGACATCTTATATGGATACGCACTTGGGTGTATTTTTTGAGCAATAGAGGATTTTAGGGGAGAGAGTCTGTGCCCATTTTTCCAGCACAAGAGTTTATGCCTCAGGCATAGAATCACATGGGTATAATGACATCTTATATGGATACACATTTGGGTGTATTTTTTGGGCAGTAGAGGGATTTTAGAAAAGAAAAAAGGTATACTAAGTTTCATTGTGAATTGTTCTTATGACCAAAATTTTGAGTATAAGAAGGGTCTTGCATAAAAGAGGCGTAAATTAATACAAACTAAGATTCTTGATGTTTGGCAGGTATAAAAAAAAAGTCCTTATGCCTCCAACCTCCTTATTTCACTGCTCACACAGAGCCTTATGGTCAAAGATTTAAAATTTGACAGAACCCTTGGAAGAAAGAAATAGCACCCAATTGTAGCGTCCCGATCCCACGGATACGGAGACACTACAGCGACGTACATACGCAGGGCGATAGTACCATCACATATGTACGCAAAGCATATGTACAATACATGAGTCAAAGTACGGAAATACGTGGTAATATACATTCCAACATAAAAGTATAAGTACTCAGTCATCACAGAATGTGACATAATATTACATAAGTATTACATCACCAAGAAGCGCAAAAGTAGGCTATACAAGGTACAAAAGACAAGAACTCATGAGCTGAAAGAATCTCACAAGCAAGGCAAGACGAGAGAAAACTACGGCTGATCCGCTTGTTCCTCGAGGAAGGCCAGGTCCTCAGCTGAAGGATTCACCTCAGTCCAAGCTTCAAGATCTGAACGTGCATGTCCAGGGTTCTCAGAAAGCAAACCCAACGAGTGCAAGAAGAAACCAAGTGGCAAGTATAAGCAATAGCAAGTGTATCAGGTCAAGTGTTATGTACTCAAATCATGCAAGCATGAAATAACCACAATAAATAGTATAATATGAAAACAACATTAGAAATTCATGTGGCATGAAGTCAAATTATCAAGTTATTATTAAGACTCGTTCAATTTGTATGTTTCGGTATATGTCCCATACCATATACCTCCGCGTACAAGTCGAGCGAGTTGGTTATTGGAACTGATAGAAATCACGAACCATGTTAGAATGGTCCCGTACATGCCCGAGACAATGGTCCAGGAGTATCCGGCACTGAGCCGAAACATACCGCTAGGTACCGGGTCTTACTATATGCCCGTAGGACTTAGTATACGCCGAACAGGAATAGGGTATCACCGCCCCCAAGAAATAGACCCAAGGATTAAGGCACACCCGGCAGAGGCATGGGAGTAGGATGCCAGTACACCCCATGAAGCACCTGGTGGCCTCCAGGTAGAATCCCAAGTATTAGTTGTATAACATTTGTATGCCACCATAAACACGAAGCTATTCGGTACCCATCATTTTCCCCCGTCCCGATATAGGTTGTTCAATTATTACAGATTGTCCAGTGATAATGTCCAAGGTGTTCACAGTAATCCGATATCCATAGTTATCCAATTACAGAGATCAACAGGAATATAGTATCAGGAGTATAATATCAGGAGTCTCCCCATTTCAAGGGTTCAGGAGTACCAGATGCTAGCAGTAAAATTATCATGTCAAGTCCCTGTAAAAGTGATAATCATGAATAGACATTGTAATACATGTGTCAGGTGCAATAGTATCCAATCAGGTGTCACGCTATCAGGTCAAGTGTATCAGTACTAAGTACTTAATATGTCGGTGTCAGGTAAGTTGAATACATAGTCACACAATATCATATGTGAACTCGCATAACGATGCATCATGTATTAAAAGCCAAAATAGCAAGTAT
Organism: Agave tequilana; assembly: GCA_038442645.1. Classification (NCBI taxonomy): domain Eukaryota; kingdom Viridiplantae; phylum Streptophyta; class Magnoliopsida; order Asparagales; family Asparagaceae; genus Agave; species Agave tequilana. Next base: position 120,864 of record JAVJIF010007561.1, read on the forward strand.
TAGGCATGTAAACGTCAGTAAAAAGACATTCGCATATCAATATATCATGCAATAAATGCTAAATTAGTAATCACTAAGTATGAAACAATGATAACTAAGCACTCTGCCTAACCAGGTCAAGGCTTGGTGACGGACTCCGGTTGGGAGGGATTCGGCGGCTAACACAGCGATTAACACGCAACACCGGAAGGAAAATCCAGGAGTCCACGAAGCCTACGCACACGCATACGGAAAGAGGAGAGAGAAGATCTAGAGAGAGTAGAGAGAAAATAAAGAGAGCTATAGAGAGGGAGAGAGAGTTATAGGAAAGTAAGAGAGAGAAAGGGGGAGTTGCTGGAAAAGAAGGGGTAAATAGGGAATGAAAGAAAGGGTAAATAGAGAATAAAAGAAAGGGGTAAAAGAGGAAAGAAGGAAAAAGAAAGAAGAAAAGAAAGGAAGAAAGAAAGAAAGGAAAGAAGTGGAGAAAGAGAGGAGGAGGGGAGGGGCGGCACCGCCGGAGGGGGGCAGCGCGCGGTCGGAAGGGAGGAAGGAAGTAGGGGTTTGGTGTGTTGTGTGCAGTGGTGTTGTTGTTGTTGATGTTGTTGGTGATGGTGTTTGTTGAAGATGGTGGTGTTGGGAGAATTGGAGGAGGAGATGGTGGTTGGGGTGTTGGAAGTGGAGGAGGTGGATTAATGGTGAATTGAAGAAGAAGAAGGAAATGATTGCAATAGGTTTTGGTAAAATTGGAGAAGAGGAGATGGTGGTTAAAGAGAAGAAAGGTGAGAAGAGGAGAAGGGTTTGGGGATGGCGGCGCCGGCCTGGGGAGGGCGGCAGCGGCGCTGGTGGTGTTGGTTGAGGCGGCGATCAAGGGGAGGAGGAAGGAGAGTTAGTGGAATAGTATGGGAGATTGGGAAATTGAGAAGAAAGAAAAGAGGAAGAGAGGGAGAAGGAGAGGGGAGTATGGAGAAACGGGGGTGGTTGAGATGGCTATCGGCAGGGTATAGGGGAGGAGTACAGGAGCAGGTGGAGAAGAAAGAAAGGGAAAAGAAAAGAAAAGAA